>CAMXCT020000155.1:62500-297439 GCA_947184155.2 Cladocopium goreaui | reverse complement strand
ATCTTACATTCGCGGTCTAAACAAAACAAAGAATAGTCAGTTGTACTTGAAAATTTACCTTCGGGGTTTTATTCTTTCCCATTCATACAACAGCCAGGCCGCCCACCGGAAACCCAATGGGGGTCCAGCTTGGACTTCAAGTGTTCCATCAGCTTTTTGCACTGACGCTTCCCAATAAAGGACATCTTCCCCAGGTAGCGCTTGCCATCATCACCACAGGAGCAGGGATCACCATCCCAGCCACTGCTCAGGCCCTCCAGAAACTGGCCAACGCTTTCCTAAAACAGAGAGAGAGAGAGAGGCGTCACTAATAATGTTCTTCTGGGGGTTGAGGTCAAAAACATTGAACATGACAGTGCGTGGGTTGTTTGGATGCAATGACAGGGAAAAACAATGTCAAATAAGCTCAGGTCAAACCCTTCGTTGGTCATAGCTTGAACCATGTAGCCCTGATCCTTTGCACCCATGTTAATCTCTTTGATTTCTGGGGCCAGAAAGCTGAGCAGTCGCTTGGAAGTAGACGAACGTTGCACAGCCGCAGAAGCAAAGCGGCCAACCCTCAAATCATCATCAACTTGTTGCTCCTCATCACTCAAAGGAGTCACCTGGCGGACCCCACGACCACGACCTCGGCGGGGTCTGCGCTCCTGCGTGGACAGATTGCACACCAGGGAATCCCACCAACAAAGGTTTACAGATGGTTTGTAGGTACAGATCAGAGCTGCGGATGCATTTTCATTAGTCCACCAACCTCTTACACAGAGAAAGATTTTGAACAGTTCTGATTGCAGAAAGCACAACATACATTGGACAAACCAGATCGTCCTGGACAGGTCCTCTCTTCGGCCTCTTCCGCTGAGGAACCGGCGGCTCATCTTCATCGTCATCATCATCATCATCATCATCGTCATTGTCATCCTGGTCAGAGTCCTCTTGGTCTGACTGATCAGACTCCTCCGAATTTACGGAACTGGATTGCTCCTTCTTCTTTCGGGACTTTCTGGACTCTTTGCGTTTGGAAGCTTTTGAGGATCTAGAATCCTTCACAGATTTGTGAGCAGCGTTTTCACGATCCATTTCTTCTTTCGCAACTTTTTCAAAGTCTGCGATTCTCTGTTTCATATCAGCTGTGTACTGAGGCTCCCCATCTTTTTTCTTTTTCTCGACTTCCGACATAATTGTCCTGGAGATGGGATGACGATTCAGATTCAAACCTACTCGCCGTTAGAGGCATCTAGTACGGAAGTAAACCTGTTCACACTTGATGTGGATGTAGGATCGACCTAAACTGAAACATCATCACAAGTCCAGGGCGTGAATCAACCCCCAGTCCTGCGGAGGGAAACCAGGGAGTCATGCTGCGAAATCACAGTGGTCGGAGTCAGCCCAGCTCCTGCCATATGAAAAGTATGATGACCTACTAGGTGAAGAATCCTCTCTGATTTCGGAAACTATGCCATTTGCTTTTCAAATCATGTAAGTGGGAATGAGGCCTGCCAAAAGAAGATCGTTCATTCTGGAACGCCACAATCTTTCTGCAGATGCTTCCGCTTTGGTAAAGCGAACCTTCATTTCCAGGCTCTCTCTGTCATCACCAAGTTTCAAGGTTCGTGTGGCCGCGCGACGAACCTGTGCAAGTTCGTCAGCTACCCATTCCCCCTTTGTAAATTTCCATTCAGGTGGCAACCCCAAAAATGGCCCCCACAAGTCTTCCGCCAATAGCAGTTTCACAATCGTTTTCCTACATGAATAATTACGAGGTTGCACGTTTTTTTAAAAAAAAATTACTTCCCCAGGATCATGCGCCTAATGGATTCCTGTCAAATGTATATATTAGGTTTGGCTTATTGTCTGTAACAGCTTTCATGAGATCACAAGCTAGAGCACAATTTTTCCATGGAGGGGAGCACCAAAGAGCACGATCTAGAGCACGATTTTTGCAAGAAGGAGGGGAAACCAAAGAGAATGATCTCCAGCACGACTTTTGCACGGAGGGGAGAACCAAAGAGCACAATGTAGAGCAGGATTTCTTGCACCAAGATAAACTTAAAAAAGCAAGGTTCAGACCACGACTTTCTGCACGAAGGAAATAATTATCACTGAGCCCACACCAAAAATAATTTTTGCACGGAGGAGAACACCCCCAAAAACCACGATCTCATCACGATTTTTCACAGAGGGGAACACCAAAACAGTACGATTTAGAGCACAATTTTTGCTGAATTAAGAGGGGGAAAATGCATGAATTCCATGTGTTTCTTTCCAAGAGGTTGCCAACGCGAAATCCATTTTCTGACTGTTACAGAGGTTAAAGTACACCCTGTATATATATATATATATTATCTATCTATCTATCTATCTCTATCTCTATCTATCTATCTATCTACCTGTCTGTCTGTCTATCTATCTATCTCTCTCTCTCTCTGTCCCTCTCTCTCTCTCTCTTTTCCTCTCTCTCTCGAACAATGAATGAACAGGATTGTATATGACTAACCGAAATCAAACCACCTTAATAATGATCGATAACAATGTTGCACGTTTGGTTTGGCACATGAAAAGTCCATTAAACAAGAGGCCTGATGCAGTTCTCCTCCGATCTGCATCAAGCCATGTTCTGTGAGGCCCGGCAGCACGTGCGATATGCACGTGGCGAACTGGTAAACGTTCAAGTCACTCAGACATTGAACGCGCTTGTCCAGACGCAGTCTTTGCGGCTTCCTGAGTTCCAGAGAGCAGTTTGACCATATAGATAGCTGCTACGTGTTATCTACATGTTCGATGCGTCCCCGGACTTCAGGGTGTTACATGCGTACATATTCTTGGTCTAAATTCCAGTACATATACAAAATTAATGCAGATAAAGTCTCAAACCGAAAGTTGCTCCAATGGCTTTAGCACAAGCTTTTTCAGCACTTTCGATGGTACTTGACGAATCATAAGCACTGTCAGAAGAAGAAGACCTTCTCTTCTTCTCCTTTCCCTTTGACTTCCTAGAATCCTTCTTCTTTTCTTTCTTCACCTTTCTATTGGAGTCCTTGTCTTTCTCTTTCTCTTTTCTCCGAGACTTTCCCATGGCCCAATGGCCCAAAAAAAACTGGAGGAACCAGACCGCAAACAAATCAGCAGTCTGGAGTCTAAATTCAACGCTGCCCTTCCCCCAGCTTGGTCCTGTGTGGTACGCGACAGAGATAAACTAGTGAACTAGTGGCTGGCGCTAGTGGCAATGCAGCTGCAGGTGAAACTGGGAGCTCATGGCCTTCGACCCTATTTGCTTGAAAATGTCATTTCAAATTCCTTTACCGGAGCTCTCAACAATGACAATGTTTGGTAGAATCCGCGCATTTTTGTCCCAAAGCCAGGAATCGAAAGGGAGAGATGCCAACGAGTGAGTAAAATCCAAATTTCAAATTGCAGGTCCGTGTGGACAATTGCCACAATTCACTGATTCACTGACGGAGCCAATCTTTTGATCAGTCAGTAGCCATTGCTCGCAAATGAATTGGTAGAATTTGCTGAATTAAATTAACTGGATGAAGCTCCTGTTTTTCCGGTCCACGCAGTCCCGAACCTCAAAAGCAGAGAAATTGGAGACAAACCTCCTGCAATACGGGAGCATGCAAGCTGATGAGATACATGATTTTTTCAAGGTCAGGAACCAGAAGGATCGAAATTACTGCGGCTTCAATCTGACATGAAACAATGACAAAAATAGTTGGTAACTGTGAAACCCGTATCAAAGGCACAGACTAGTTGGATAAGATACTGCAAAAGTTGGATCGAAACAATCTAAGAACCTTCTGTCACAAGGACCCGCAATCTGTCCTTCTACTTCATCGCCAGGCGTAGAATCTCCAGCCAGTTTGCCTGGAGTGCGTGGCCCAAGATGTTGAGATTCCAATAATGTTTGCAGGTACCTAACTTCCTAGGTTTCCATTGGTGATATTCCCACAGATGAATAAAACTGGAAAAAAACAATTGGTCCATGACAGAAACAACTCGGAATTCCCAATTCAACAACCCTGTCCTGACGAATTAGTTACTTGGCAAGATACACTTTGGTGGATGCACGACAATCCTCCGGAAAGTCTTCACATCAAAGCATCATTTAGCCTCGGGCAACGGCAGTGGTTGCTCATTACAGGTCTAAACCTGGAAGCGCTCAATGGTTCGAAAACACATCTGACTTTGAATTCTTACTAGTAGGCCGCGGGACTTTTCTTGGAGAAGAAGGAATGCAATGTTGTCTTCGGTTTCACTTTGAGGTCCTGAATGAAGCAGTTGGGAAACCTAGATCCCAAGGAAATGGAACCATGATAGTAATATCGCAGTGATTGAACGAGCATCACCAACCAATGCATTTTAAGCGAAAAAAATGGAGTCCTTCTTGCATTTGGTCTTTGATTCACTTCCACATTTGCCATTCCTTTCCTCTGGTTTCTCGCCTGGTTTCTTGCTACTCTTCAAGGCTTTCGCCTTGGCCTTGGAAATAACCTCCGCATGGCTCGGAAGACCCTGTGCTTCTCTGTGGCATCTCAAGATTTCACGGGTTTTCACATCCGTCGCAGGAACCAGCAAAGATTTCAGGCGGTCACAGCCAGGATCAGGAGCATGAGGTTTCACATCTCCATCACCTTTGTCCTAAGGGGTAACAAAAAACAAATGAATGGATAATGGCTTCACTTCTTGCGATCCCAACCCTGACATTTTCCTCTGACATTCTATCTGACATTCTATTTAGCATTCTGTTTGATATACATTTTGGCTTTCTTTCTAGCATCCTATCTGGCATTCTATCTAGGTTTCTGTTTGGCATAAAATTTGACGTTCTATCTGACATCCTACCTGGTTCTCCTATGTTTGGCATATCTCTTAGCTTTCTAGCTGACATCCTATCTCGAATTTTATCTTGCATTCTGTTGGACATACGAACATTTGGCTTTCTTTCTGGCATGTAATCTGGCGTTCAATCTAGCATTCTGTTTGACATAGTTTTGGGCTTTCTATCTGACATCCTATCTTGCATTCTATCTGGCATTCCGTTTGACATATATTCTGACATCCTATCTGGCATTTTATCTGACATATATTTTGACATCCTATTCTGTTTGGTCTGGCATTCTTTCTTTTTTTTCTGGCATTCTCTCTGGCATGTGTTCGACTCCAGAATGGTTTGCGGGTCTGGCGTGCCCAGCTGCCTCCAGAGATGGCAGAGGAGATGAAGACAACAAAGAGGTAGAGGAGGAGGTGAAGGAGGAGAAGAGAAGAAGGAGCGTCTTTGTGAAAATCCAGAGACCCTCACCTGGCAAGTGGGGAATGAGAAGAATTTTGAACATGTTTTTGTACGGCTTCAATTTAATCCAGCACCAATAACGTGGATGAGATATGAAACCGGGCCTCATCAGCCTGTTGCCCCACAGGTGGTAGGTCATTGACTATGCGTTGGGCAAAGTCAATGCAAGCTGTTTGAATCTCACCCTCTGACAACTTGTTCATCAGACATCGATGTGCAAAGAGAAACGCACGGCCAAAGGCACGAGGGTAGGCAGCGCTAAGGGAAAGCGCTTCCTTGTCCCCGTTGGCCCACCTGAGGCCATCAACCGATGTACACAGACACTATTCTTGTATGTCATATGGGTATATATAAATAATATATTACATATAATACATATAAATAAATAAATATATATATATTATATTTATATGTATTTACATATACATTTAAATAAATATATATATATATATTTATATCTAGATATATACATCTCAAAGCTACATACATGATTCCGGTCGCTTCGCATTCCACTCCTTTTTCGAAATCTCTGCCAAAGCAGTCATCTCCTTTCACCACAGGCTCTCCTCCGGTTTGCCTTGGATATGTCACAGAAGTGGCACGTGCACGACAACCCCAGGTCAGTATAACCACTGACCAGTCGTTAACCTGGTCACCCCAGGTTGGAACCTCTATCCGCAGGAATCACCCACACATAGAGTGGAACAAGCACACCTCCCTGGTTAGCCCAAGAAAGGTATCCCAATCGAGAAGTTGTGCACGAGCCTGCAAAGCAGGCTCCCTAACCTAGGCGGGCGACTCCACAGCAGGTCGGCTCTTAGGGTGGGGAGGGTTGGGGAAAACAAAATGATGAATGCCTTTTTGGGTCAAATCCCAACTTGAGCCAAAATGCTTCGAGCAACTTGAGCCAAAATAGCTGAAAATATTCAGGGAATGGCGAAGACCCCTTTTCAGGTTAAATTTGTATTTCATACGGTTTGCCAAGTACTCCTTTTCTTCTGGCACGTACGTCGTCGACTGCACATGTTCTTAAAGATGACACATGCACACCCAAAGCCTGCCAAGCTCAATGCATGAATATATACGTATGTATATATATATGTATATATATATATATTAGAAGGCAATATAATACAAAATATATATTAAATATCTAAACTTTAACACATCATGTTAAGGTGCCATGCAAAACTTGTATGAGTTCCACTCTTTGCAACACCAAACGCGGTTGAATGGTCATAGTAGTGACACAAACATATTACCACATGACTTCACCAAGGGACGACGTGTCAGTCTTTTTGGAGGCCAATGTGTTCAGCTCTGAAATTTCTGATGCTCGATGCGGCACAAGAGCCACAATTCTTTCAAAGAGTCTCCTGTGTCCCGGGGCTGTATTCTAACTCCTTATTCCCAAATCTTCGTACTCCAGACCTGGGTTTCCAATACCTTCTGCTAAGCTGATTGAATCAAAAACCCTAACTGAGCTGAGGAAGGTCTTACAAACCGTTTGAATTGTGAAACTTAGACCAACCGTCCTGAGAATTCGCAACCCTTTCCAGCTACCACGCCAAGACAGCGGCTTGTTGGTGACCGCCCCAAAGGCAAACATGCGCAGGCACCACTTTTCAGTGGTTGGCAACCAAAAAAAAGGTTCCACTGACGGCCATTTGAAGAAGAGGCTCGACTCCTTGGCAGTTGGCATTTCGGCTCAAGGCTCAAGGCTCAAGGCTCAAGGTTTGTAGCCAAGCAAATAGGCATTTCGGGCGCACTTTTAAAGCCATGGCGGGCTTGTTCAAAGCCATGCTGGCGGTGCTGGCCCTGTGCTGCGGAGGTGAGATGAACAGAGATGACGATGGACAATGGTTTGTGCAATGCCGGGTGTATTGCATCTTACTCACTGTCCCTTTTTTTTGTGCTAGCTACTTCGTGAGGTATCAATTCGTTGCATTGAATTTGAATTTTGACGTCCTTGCAATCTTTTCTGGTGTGTGTATGGGTATGGCTGCGGTTTCAAGGCGTTTGTGCAGTAAAGCCGGTAAGATTGAATGGATGATGCAAAGTTGGAGCCGGATTTTCCACATCGTGAACTTGGTGAGGAAAACTGTGTGTGGGAGAAAAGTGTGGTGGCCTCTCTTGAAGATTATGGTGATTTTAACAGGTTGTGCTTGTTTTTGCTGGCTTGAGTCACCGTGGAGCTTCAAGTTCTATCAGCGCTTCGTGGCTATGTGGTCCACTGCTTGGATGCATTTGTGGGACCTTTGGGGCTCTTTTGCTGCTTTTGTATTCTTCCACGTCAAAGCCATGATTTTGCAGACTCATGCTTCGTGCGTTTCTGGACACACCGTGGATGGTTTTCAGGCAACTCCTGGATTCGAAATACCGGTGAATTGCGTTGCGCAGATGGTTGACACGGATTTCAAACCAACTTGGAATCATGGTTTGCTGTCAGCTGTGGCGATGATGTCTTATTATTTCGTGACCCTTTGGCAATTTTGCTCCACTAGGACATGCAAGCTTGTTTCATGGGGGAGCGTTTTTACAATGATGATTTCTGGGTTGGTTTTCTGCAACCGATCTCTTTGCCATGTCACGCAAAGGCCTCAGATTGCTGAGGTTGTCTCTGCAATGTCACAGTGGTGCCAGCAGTTTCAATTCACAGGTGCCGATCTTGTTTGTTTAGGCCTCAGTTTAATTTGTGTGCGATGTTTCAGACAAGCCGTCATTTGGAGTTTCCAAACCAGACATGATGCTTCTGTTGCATACATGCAGAAGCACTTTTTGCGAAATGCCGCGGTCGTATTTTGCTTGCATACTTGTTTGTCCAATCCGACCAGCCTCTCTTTCGTTTTCGCCGGGGCCTACAAGGTCCTTGTCCTGATGTGCGGAAAGAAGAGAATAGTAGGTTGTGGAATAGCACTCCTTGGCATCATGCTCATGCGAATGTTGTTTTCAATGCATCGGTTCCTCACATGGAATGCACAGAAAGCGCTGCTGTGGTTCTGTCATCTGGCATGCAAGATCATGGTCATCGCTTTCTTTTTCCGAAAGCTGTTGACTGAACCTTCTTTTGTGAATCTGCTTTTGATTGGTTTAGGGGTTGACATCATCGATTTGGTGACATTAGCTGTTTTCAGGATAATGCTGTCACTTCACCATTTGAATGCAAGGCCAAAGAAAGTCTTCAAGTGCAGAAGAGTTGGCCGAAAGCGCTGCCGATTGCATCGTAAGTGCATCCGAAAGCCAAGAGTCAGTTTGTTTAATAGGGTAGGCCGTTTCCTGTCCTTTTGCGTACGTGCGCAGTTTTGCCCATTCTGTCAAAACATGCCTGAGCATTCGCAAACCTCCCGGCCCAGATCTTCCTTCCGCGGGGGAGGTCGTAGAAACAGTCCAGAGACACCGGAACAGAAACTGCTGCAAGGTTTGCAGATTTTGTTGAAAGATACTTTGCAGGCCTCTAGCTCCGGAGCCTCAAACAAAAAAGGCAAGGGTAAGGGCTCCGGCAAAAGTAGTGGTAAAAGCCTACCTTCCAAACAGAGAGATGCGAACCATGATGGCAGCTATGGGCTGATTTAAGCCTTGCAAAAGCTAACTGCCCGAGCCGCAAAGAAACCACAAGGGTTGCTCCAAAGGTTGAAAACATTGGTTCAAGTTACTGAACGTGGTATGTTGCGACCAAACAAGAGAAAGAAAGATCTGCCGCCGCATGAGGCGGTCCCGCCAGTGAAACCAAGCACACGATTCAAAAGTTCAGAGAATTTGGTAGATGGTGCTCCTAAGCCAAAAACACGATGGCAACGCGACAGATCCTGGAAAGCCCGTGCCCAGGACTGGGGCGTCAAAACTGTTTTGCGTGGCCCCACAGCTCTGTGCAACGCTTTTGACAGTGGGGACACCGGTGCTCTCCTGTGTCAAGTACAAAATCTGGATGATTGGAATGAAGCCCTCCAAATTTCTCATGCTGCTGGTCGCACCAATGTCACGGTTGTTCTTGAAGCTGCACCTAACATGTCTCCAGAACTTGGCAAATTGAGATATCATGGTTGGACAGCCTTGAACACACGTGCAGCTGGTTATGCCGATGATAAATTGGTCCAGCGCTTGGTTTGGATTGCGCGGTGCTCGCCAAATGCACCCACATTGGTTCCAGGATCCGTGCTGACAGGCGCCAGGCGGCCTGTTGTCCAGAAACACGGCCATGAAGAGTCTTTTGTTTTTCGAATTAGTTGTGACATGCGATTTATTGCCAGTGACAATCGCCATCATATCACACAGGGACCTGGGAAATTTTTTCGTTTGTGGCTGTCTGATTTAGGCCCAAACGCTAGGGATCTTCTGCTTCACCTTGGTGACACGTGGGGATTCCAAAAACTCGAGGCTGAAAACCTGGTTCCAGGATTTGCTCGCGTCAAAGGCAAAGACAGGGCCCTGCAGTTGATGACTGACAGCTGCGAAGGATTGCCGCGAATGTCCTGGGCATTGCATGAGCTGATCTGGATACTGGAAATAAGCTTTTGCATCACGAGGATATCTACCGGCAAGGTATATAGCATCCATCACCCGAGAAGAAACATCTAGAGGCAACATTCCCATATTCAGAAAATCTTCGCATACCCATGTTTTTTATGAATCGTACTCCCTTTAGAACGAAACATCATCCCTTGTGAAAGGAGACCTGGACCTTAAACCCTTCAAATTGACACACTATCAACTTCACCTACTGGCTTTTGGGGGCCATAAGATGTAAGCCTCTCAACACCAGATTTTTGGAAACACCCATCTGAACAATAAACACAACTAAATTTGTAAAAGGATCCACCGAACGAAGACTTGTTCCACGGTTAATCCAAGTCCATGAAGCGCAGGTTGGCTCTAGGACAATAACTCCATTTTTTGGATCCACCCTCGCTATCATGCGTGCCACCATGTACACCCCATCTTTCTCGTGGATGTTGTGGCTGTCGTGCACCCTGGTATCGAACCTTTCACACTGAAGGCCCTCAGACCTATACGCCCAGTAGATGGCACTTCTACCGGAAAAGACTTCACAACACAAAAGCTCACCAGACCTGCTCCTCCGTCCTGGCAAGGAATTGGGTGAGGCCCCGGTGAAGAAACTGGCTAATTTTTACTAAGCCAACCTTTAAAAACATTATCTTTAACAACCCTGTCCTTCTTCAGTTGCTAAGTCAGGGAACTCCTTTACCAGAGCAGCTTTCAACTCATCAAGGGTCCACAGCGGAGATGGAACCACGTAGGGAATCGCAAGCTGTGGAGGGGCATGTGCCATGACAAACGGTATCCTCTATATTGAGCTGAAATGCCTACGAAAGTTACAAACCAAATGCCAGGTCTGGAGTACGATAAAAACATGGTATGCGAAGATTTTCTGAATATGGGAATGTTGCCTCTAGAATAATGCAAGAATATGCAAGATATCTATCAACATTGTTCCATTCGAATTTCAAAATCATCAGTGGTGTTGGTACGACACTTTTTGTTTCATCCATTTTGGTTGTTTCTTTGTCTGGCAAAGGTGGTGTTTGACTGGCAGTAGCTTGGGCAGTTCACTGGGCGGTTCTCTGAATTCAATCGAAATCATACATCGTGGAACACTACTACTAAAGTGAGTTAGAGTCTACATTATATATGCATATATATATATATATATTGTGATGATGATGAAGATGATGATGATGATGATGATGATGACGATGATGACGATGATGACGATGATGATGATGGTGGTGGTGATGATGATGATGATGAAGAAGATGATGATGATGACGATGATGGATCAATTCACATGAATTCAACCGTTCATGTTTTCATTTTGTTATTTTAGCAGCGTAAGATCTGATCTGTTTCCCGTACTGATCATGTTCTGAGTTGTGGGCCATGGTGGGCCTGATCCCAGGTTTCCTTTTGCGACGCATTGCCTTTTCTCCAGACACCGAAGCACTAGTGATGCTGGGATGATTTATTGGGCTGATGATGGGTGGAACAGATGCAACACGTGGCTCGGTCAACCAAATCCATCCTTGAAGATTTCAGATCATAGATCTGTGCGAGATCTCATGCAACTAGAATCCTATAGCAGAACTTGGAACAAAATTCATGGACAAGGAGTGGCAATTTGAAGTTGTGAAAGCTTAGAGTCACAGTGTATTCACAGTGTATTAATATGGGTGTTCCTCAGAAAATGGGATACCCCAAGACATCCCAAGACCATTGGTTTCCCCATACCAAGCTTGGGGCCACACGTAATGAAGTCCCTGAGACAACCCCGGTGTTGCTCTGAACATAGAGCGTTCCCGTGAAATCCGGTAATCCAGTACCCATAGGATGCATGTATGCTATATATGGGAACATTTACCATCAATATACCCCCTTTATGTTAGCATATATATATATATACCGTACATGGATCCTATGGGGTAGGAAGGCCCGCTTCTTCCAAGTAACATAGACGCTACCACTTATGGGTTCGGAAGACGATTTTCCTTTTGGGATTCACCATTGTCAGGGTCTGGGGATTGCAAATCATCCAAGTAACATCGGTTCGGAGAAGAAGCCGAAGGATGCCGAAGGCATGATTGGCCTCAACAAAGATGGTGTGTTCAATCATAATGTAGCAATACCAATCATAAACCAGGTATACCGGTATACCCCAAATATATTTGGGAGGATGAAAATTGCCCCCCCAATGGATGGTTTACAACATCAATCATCTTCCAACGGCGTTCTATGTCTTTGATATCTCAAAGCCATGATCATCCAGATCATTCTTATATAGTCTTAGAACGTCTTAGATATTCTATATATAAACCCATATCATAGCATATTACATACATTACATTGCATTGCATTGCATTGTATTACATTACATTACATGTATGTAACGTATGATACGGTGTAAGGTGTCTCCAGAAACTCATCCAGGACGGGCTTGGAGGCCTTTCATCCGGAGATCGGCAATGGTCCTTTGGCAATGGTGCGGGAGGCCCTGGAGGTATTGCTTGGAGATTGGAGGCATTAAAGTTACCCTCTGGTAAATTAACATAGCTATGGAAAATCACCATTGTTTATGGGAAAAACCACTATAAATGGTCATTTTCAATAGCTATGTTAAATTACCAGAGGGTATACCCTGGTTGATTGATTATGAACTAGACTACGAACTAGGGACTCATAGTACCTGTTACTACCTCATTTACTGGGGATTTTGATATGCCGGATTGGGAAGCCTATCAACCAACGAGCGGCGCGGCGCGGCTCCTCATTTGGTGGGATGGAAATCATGTTTTTTCAGACTCAGGGGACCAGAAAGATGTCGAGGGGTACCCGGGTACCCAATTTAAGGACCCATAGCCATAGATTATGGCCATGATATTTGGTGAATTTTGGTGATGTTTTTAAATTTTAGATCATATAGCATTGATCCATTGGATGTAATAGATGATATATGGTCATGGGCCAGCAAAAACGTGGACTACCACAGCCTGAAAGCTGAAATAGTACTACAGTACTACTTGTGCTGCTTCTGCCATGTCTTTGGTTGGTTTAAAGATCTTCAGAGCTTTGGTCGTCAGTGGCTATTGTTCTATGCAGTACAATTGCACCAGATTCAAAGAATTCTTTGTCATTTCACTCACATCTTGCTGATGTTTATTCTTGTTGTTGCCGATTTGTACATGTATATTATATTACATATATATATATATATATTTGACATATATATATATAGATAGAGAGAGAGAGAGAATCCATTAATTGTACCCATGAAATCATCAGTTCTTTTGTGTACTAAAATCCTTTTGTTTGTCAATATCCTGAGTTGATGAAGACTTGCTTCCTGTTCTTCATGCGATGAATTCCTCGTTTTTTGCTGTAACTATGTAACCCCTAACCCGCATTGTTTCTCATTTGAGCAGTGTTCAACCCTCCTGTTCGTTGATGATTAGTTCAGGGACTACTCTACGCAACAAAACTTGGGGATTATCATCATCTATGAACTGCCAATCCTGTTCCAAACCAACCAGGATGAGATGGAATATGATGGAATGACAGAGGGTTTTGAGCACTGTTCATTTCTTTTGGTCTGTTGAAAGGATGGCAATGCAGCCATAGAGTTCCTCCACTCCACGAGGTTCAGCTTTGCTTCACAGCTTTCCCTTGAGCCGCTGCTGATCTGAACGTTTCAGGGGCGACCAGATGGCGGTTCCCTCAAATTTTGGGACTCCCAAATCATTTCAAATTGGTGTTTACTGTAATTCGTGTGTACAATTAATCAGAAGCAAGAACTTTTTGGTAATCATGATTGTTTAGTGAGGTTTAATTCTTGTTCTTTCCAAATCAAATGGGATACCACCAAAATCGACGAACATCGACACTTAAATTGGTCATGTATAATGGGGAAACCAAGGATTTGCGGTACCCCGTTGGGAAATACCCAGAGAAAGTCTGAAGATTCCAGAGGACATGGACATGGATCATCAAACTGCACCCATTCAACATGCGAATGAGTCGAAATTGAAGGCCTTCGAATCTGCAGATGAATTGGTCATTCCCACCAAGCCACCCCCAGGGGATATCAGCTTTTACCCATACCCGAGATAAGATTTGAATTAGCAAAAAATAAACGGGTTACTGTCATTACTGTAAGCAACATCCAAAAAAGCTTGGGTAGTATATATCAAATTTGGACGCCAACTCATAGATAGATTTGGCCCTCTTGTGATCAAACCATCACATGTTGGGGCATGGTTTCTCAAACTGTTTCTTAAGTTTGGCGACCCCCCTTAATTAATAAGTGAACTGGGGGTTGACACGAATCCCCATTTGTACTGTAGATGTTTTGTCCATTAAAACCCATTCAACACCCACTCAAAAAACATATTAAAACCAATTGAAACACATTAAACCCTTTTTAAAGCTCATTAAAACCCACTAAAACTCATAAAAACCCTTTTACAACCCATTTGAAACCCATTAAAACCTTTTAGAAGCAATTAAAAAAGAGCATTAAAATCTCATTAAGACCCAGATTTCACATGATTTCACTCACAAAGAACGTGACCCTGGCACTTCTTCGTTCCCCAAAAGCACCAGCAAAGGTTTCCACCTTGAACTTCTGCGACAACATGATCTGTCCACGGTGGACGCCCGATCGAGCCGATCGAGCAATGGAACCATCGAACCCCCCCTTTGGTTGATGTTTTTTGTTGGGTTTCCATAGGGGTTTACCGGTATTTTCCAATAGAGAGCAATGGAAGAAATTTGCCATTTGGAGATGATTTTCCGATGATGTGGAGGTGTCCAACAAAATCATACTGAGCTAAGTTGGTGAACATAACTATAATAACAATATATAACAATAGTGTATGATACGCATACATATAATTATATCTAGATGTGGTTTTAAACCAACAAACATAACTGGGGGGCACCATCCTGTAAGGTTTCACCCCAATTGCTATATTGGTTTATTTCATGGACAATCTGAAGATAAAATGGATGATTTTTGGGTTCTAAAAAATGGGGGATCCCCAAATGGTTTCGATACCAAGTCATGGTCATCCATGACTTGGATGATTTGGTGTACTCCCTTTTTTAGGAAACCTCATATGAGGTAATAGCATCAACATATGAGAATACATTGTGCTTGATAAATGATGGTTGGTTGATGACAACAGGAATTGTATGGATGATGATGATGATTGTAGGGATTTAAACATCAAACACATGGGGATATAGATGATACATATGAACAATTATGGTTGAACTATGATGGTTGGTAGATGATTAGTTCGCCATTTCATAGGGAGTATAGACAGCAAAATGTGAAGATAAACGTTGATATAGCTAATAAATGATGGTTGGTTGATGATTATATGAGGTTATACTGAGTCACACTATCCAATATATATATATAAGAAATATCACAATCCATGGGGAATCCCGTTCTTGACCAGCCAGTATTAATGCAGCAAGGGACGACAGAGGCTTTTGAACACTGCTCACCTTGCTTGATTTTGATGCCAAAACTTTTGAACACTGCTCACCTTGCTTGATTTTGATGCCAAAAACTTGGAGACATGGAAAGAATTCGCAAAACTGCACTGGTTGATGCTTTGGAACAATTTTATTTTTCCATATATTACATTGGGAAGTTCATGATCCCAACTGACGAACTCCATGATTTTTCAGAAGGGTCCAGAAGGGTAGGTTGAAACCACCAACCAGAGCTGGTTGATGGTTGATGGCTATAGAATGTTACTAACCATCGACAATTCGAAAATAATTTTGTGTTGATGATTGATAGATATTAACGAGCAAGTACGGTCGTTTTAAGATGTTTATAGCCACAAAAGGATAAAACAATGATTTGCCACTTTCTTAGTAGGAATTGACCTTTCTATCTTTGGTTGCTATGTTTACATGGGATTCCATGGGCCCTATTGGGCCTGAAAAATTGGGTGCCCCTGGCGGGGTAAAGAAGATCACTAGGGCAGAGCCAAGGGTTCAGACACAGGGCTGAAGGTCCATGATTCATAAGATTTCAAAACTAGACATGAGCTGGGGGGTAGTTAAGATATGTTAAGACATCCTCGTTTCATATGCTTGCCGTTTTTCAATGGGCTTTGGTCTTACCCGTTTTTCGTCGAGAGACGTGTGCGATTGAAGCACCAACAGTATTGGCCAGGTTCGATTTGGTTTGTCCACTCAACTCTAATCTACTCCATGCTCCTCCGGTGATACCAAGTACATTCAAGTGATTCATTGATATTGAAAGTCTTAAGGCATGTTTTCTGGCTCTATTCCAGGCTGGACCTCCCCAGTTCTTGCTTCTTTCATCTCATCAAACTATACAAAAACTTGCGTAATTCCTACTTCACCCAGAATTGTCAACTTGTTTCACTAACTTGGCAAGCTGGGGCCAACCACATACCCTCTGGTAATTTAACATAGCTATTGAAAATTGTCATTTATAGTGAATTTTCCCATTAAACATGGTGATTTTCCATTGCTATGTTAGTTTACCAGAGGGTATTCCAATCATATTCCCAGCTTTGTTTCGTCCCATGACCTGCTTGGTGTTTCCCATGTCACCGACGCCGACGCTACCTACGCGTCCAGGACGGTACCGCGGAGCTGCTGAAGATGCTGCAGATGGGGGAGCAGCGTTGTATGGATCATCCGCGGGGGTTCAAGGCGATGTGCCATGGTCCCGTGAGATGTCACCGGCTTCGATTTCGATGAAAAAAACTGGAAAAACTGGAATTAATTAATGGATATATATAGATAAATATATATATATCAACATATATATATATGTATATGTATATATATATATATATGTATGTATATATATATAATGGGCAAGTGTCATCGAAAATTGGATGGGATGGAAATCATCATCCAAGTTCATGGGGATTTAATTCACGGCATATCGGATGGATTGTATTGTGGTGCTGCAACTTGACGACGTGGCACCAGATCGTAGGGAAAATTCATGGTGTATCACCCCAGGTTTTTTTCTGCCCCAGGATGTCGGTAGCCTCTGGTAAACATAGAAAAAGCTATTGAAAATGGTGATTTATAGTGGATTTACCCATTAAAATGGTGATTTTTCATAGTTTTTTGTATGTTTACCAGGCCGGGTAGTTGTTGGAACCACTGTTGGGTTGATTGGAACGCGTCACCAGCCGTTGGAAAGTGGGGATACCAGCAGCTATGGAGGTTTCCGAAGTCATGGGGATTTCCCCAAAAGTCCAAAAGTCATGGGGATTTTCCCCCCATAATTGGATGTTTCCTAACATAGGGGTAAAATTCCCCCAAATCATCCATTGAAATATATCTAAATAGGGGTTTTCCATGGTTTTCCATGGATAAACCATCCATTTTTGGGATACCCCCATGCAAAAAGGAACCCAAAAAAAAGATGTTCCCCCGGATTTCAGCCATCGTCGTCCTCGGAGGTCAGAAGCATTGGAATTCCATGAAACGAGTGCGGAAGGAGGCGCGAGGGTATCATATTGGATACTATTACCAATTAGTATTTGGATAAGGGGGTTATTGGACACGTCATCCAGATTGTGAAGTCTATAGTTGTTCGAATGGAAAGCCTTTTGTGGCTTTTCTAAGCTATGTTTTTTTGGTGCATATGTGAAGGGAAAGCAGGGGGGCTTCGGAGCGCACGGTATTCAAACGGAAGTACTGTCAACCTGAAGTATTCCCAGCAGTATTGTGAGGCTGATATCGGGAGATGGTTTCCACGCCTTCCAAATGGCAATTTCTTGAACCGGGGGACCCCAAATTATCCTTAAAATTGATTAAGATTGATCATTTATAATCGGGAAGCCATTGTTTTTGGTGTTTGAGAAGTCTCCACCTCAAGAATCAATTTCGCGACAGGATCGTTGATGAAGGAATTTGCGCAGCAACGACGAGCAGGATTATGTATTTATAATATATATATATATATATCATATTATACCTTTGATACGCATGATTGGTTGGAACAGCGCATTTTATGATTTCATCCCCACATTTGGATGAAATGCAACTTTAACGTACATGGACAAGGACGCGACGCATGGCTTGGTTTTGCCGCTAAGATGTGTTTGGAGGGTTCAATTTTTAGATGAGCGGTTCAAGCTCCGCGCTGCAAAAATCATGTCACTGTCGCTGGTTCCTCTTCCAAATGGTTTTGTGAAGCCATGGTCACCCGGAGAATTCTCCTAGAGTCCTAGAGATGGTTGGATTAAAAGGTTGGATGACAACCCAAAACCAGCTGATGTTTTTTTCTGTCACAGCCAGAGGCCTTGAAGCAGAAGATCCCAGAGGAGCTTCTTCCAATGCCACGCACTAGTCGCCCGGATCTGGATCATGGCGACCTCCCAAGTACTGAGGTACTGGGCCACTGGGGCGAGTTGTTGCAGAGTTTTTGGTTTGGATGAAATTTGTTGACCACTGCTTGAAAGAAGCAACCGGTTCTAGTCCCTTGTGGTCTTGAAGGGTAGGTGATGGCATGACGTTGGGTCCAAGAAGGGAGGGGGAGTCTTGGTTTGACCAAGTTGTTTCTTGTGGTTTTATTGATTATTGAATCGATTCACACAAGGCTCCTTCTGTGTCATACATTTCGGAGGATCATGCCCAACGAAACAACGAAACAAGAGGTGTCTTATGGATTCTTATGGGATGTACTCTATGTGCATAGCGCGGAACGGCAAAAGTGTATTCTGGTTCAGAAATCTATCATCCCTACATCATCCTATGGTACATCAAAGGACCATTGGTATGTGTGGGTAGCCGATAATTATTGGCAACAAGCTGCAGGCTTTGGTGTTGCCAATATTTGCCTTTACCTGAAGACTATGATGAAATTGAGGACGCCCTGGGCACTACAGGAGATTCTCCAGACCCCACCAGATATCACTTGGCCAAAGTCAGAGGAATCAGTTATTGCTGATGTAGCCTTCAACTAACATATGATATAATGCTTGCCAAACAGGGGCTTGGAAGACTCTCCTGAGCTGAGCAGTGTTCAGGGTCAAATGTCTATGTTAGTTGGTGGGCATGGTAGATGCATTGAGATGTATTTAGATGAAATCAGATACATATTCTTCATGCCCACTTCCGTCGTTGTAGACCACCACACGTTGTGAGTATGACTCTCTAGGAGGCGCCAGCATTGTTTTGTGATGGCTTAAGAGTCTTTAGGCGAAGGGACCCCAGGAACCACGATGAGTTTTTTGATGCTCAGAAAGGAAGCTCCCAAGCGATCCACCATTTAAGGACATGAAGATATAGTTTAATTGCGATGATTGGTTATCAATCCATTGGTTCATCTATACTTGGATTGTTCGTTTTTTGTTTTGACGACCCCCGTGGATCGAAACCATCGCAGCCAGGACTGCCCCATTGGCTCGTGGCATCCTGGATCTCTGCGCTGGAAAAGGGGGCTGGAAGTTCTGCCAGGAAACGCAAGTGGGAAAGGAAGCTTGGCTTTGTCTACCGTGATGTGGCTTTATTTTCCCAATTTTTTTGGGGTTTCCTAAAATGGGGGTGCCCCAATAGCTGGATGGTTTATTTTCGGGAAAATCCTATTAAAATTGATGATTTAGGGGTACCCCCATGACTTCGGAAACCTCCATATTTTCCCAATGGGAAATCCATTACTGGGATCGATTTTCAGGGAAGATCTGCTGTTTTTTTTTAGGCTTCCTTCTGCAAATCCAAGGAAGATCTGCCGAAATGCCCCAGCAGTGAGGCTTTCGACCCGGCTGCGGCCTGGGACCCTTGGGATGTGGCCTGGGAACGTGGGATGGGCGAGACGTGGGACCACATGGGACACAAAACAGGCCTGAAGTTGTTTGAAAACACATTACAGAAAGGGATAACAAAGGTCAATTATATCTGGTTGGTGGTTTGGAACATGATTTTTATTTTTCCATAATATATGGGATAATCCTTCCCATTGACTAATATGTTTCAAGATGGTTAAAACCACCAACCATGTACTTGTATCTGGGTTCGTGTTTTCTTCGATCAGCGCGATGGACCTGGATGTGGATTTCAGCGATGACGAACCGAGTCGTCCTTTTGTTTCCATGCCCCCGCGTTGTAAGGACTGGTACTATTTGTTTTGACTGTTGGGTTGAGTTACTGGCTGTATTCAATCAATCAGTTCAATCTCTCAAATTTGGATGATTTAGACTAAAGAGTCTGTCGCAACTTCTCCAAATGTTCTGTTGAAAACTGGATAACACTAAACTAGAAACATGTTGGTGAAGTGCTGGATATTCATTCAATGGACTCATGAGCTCTGAACACAGATTCATTTGCGAAGAGCAAGTGTTTTGCTGCACGTACCAACATGTTCACCACTTTCCAGACTAGCAATGCTATGCAGTATCAGTTTTAACCCACCTCAGCCTTAGCGGATGAAACGTCATAGAAAAAATGTAAATAAAGGTTGCAAACCCAACTTCAAGAGCAATCCCCAAGAAATCACCATGTGTCTGAGTTGTAATCCAACCATCCCCAAATGGTAGTTGTTTATGGCAGCCAGGGTTTACCACATGTCTAAAAGCTGGCTACAGCACCGCCCAGGAGTGCCCCAACTTTCAGATGCTCTGCGAGGATGCTCAGCCCGAGAAAATCAGCAACAATTCGATGGAATTTCACACGGAACCAAGGATTTTTGGACAGGGATATAATCAACAAATATTGGGGTATAGAACTACGTATATAGTGGTTTAAAAAAAGATGATATGATGCCAGCAGTCTGGAATTCCAAACAACAAAAAAACCTGGATGTGCTGAACATGAGACTGAATTGTCCCATTGGTTAGTCGATTTGGGGAATCTACTCGGAATATGTGTGTTTTAATGGCCCGCTTGAGCAGATCCGAGCCAAAATCCCCATGGTTTCTGATCATTTTCCCCACCAGAATGACATGTTGGGGGATTCCTTCTGTTCAGACACACTGTTCAGACGTTGTTTCAACATGTTTCCACCATTTCTACAAGAATGGAAAAAACCGGCCAATTTTGGTGCTAATTTTCTGTTCAATCTTTTTGGGGACTCGAAAAATGACGTGATTGGCCTGTATAATTAGTATATTATACTCGATATTCAGGTAGTAGGCCTGAAATCGTCAATGCTACCATGGTGTCATTCATTCTATCGATGGGGCTAGGCAGGTCCTGACGTCATGCAAGGACAGCTTTTGGAGACTTACCTTGGCCCTGAACCATCACATTGATTTGAATCTCAGCCAGGTTCAGAGTTTGGGGATGACCGAAGGTTTTGGGCTGCTCAGTTTGCCCCAAAAGCGCAACAAGAACTATGGGAACCTGTAGGACATATATGGAACATCGAGCAGCCATCTTTGCTTGATACCCGGAAATCCCATAGTCAATCATCATATTCCCATGCATTCCCCATGAACATTGCCATTTGGGTTGGCTATCTCCCATTTTTAGACAAAACCCACATGTCATATCATGTTGGTTATACCATGTTATGCCATTAGATCCCTATGTATACATCTATATATGATTATATATGATATATATATATAATTATATATATATGATATATATATATATATATGATATACATATTACATATATATGATATATATATATATATATATACCTAGATCCTGAACCATCCAGAAGTTTCTGGTCGAAGACCATTTCAGTTTCAGTTTTGGTCGTTTCGAAAAAATACGGTCGTTTCAAAAATCACACTTTTACTGGGTTGCACAAAATCAGAATAAACCTTGATCACGCGCATATTTTCTTTGCGATTTCTTCACAGCGTCCCCCGCTCGCAGCTTCTGGCAAACTGCAACGCAATAGCGGTTGTATATTTTGTGGCCATGCCTCCTGGCATTGACGCGCCTGCTTAATCTTGAGACGTGGCCAACAAAATCCTCGCTCATGAATGTGGCTTCTGCCACTGGGTTTGTTGTGCAGCCAGTGTCACATCGAAATTGTTGCAGCATCCTAAAAACGATATGGGCAAACATATGCAGTTTTGGTTTGAGCTTGAACAAGCATAGCTTCTGATGATAGCAAGCCTGTGCCAATCCAGCAAAAGCTGACAAAAATTCCTGCCCCGCAAAGATGGCCTGCCAAGCTTCAGACTCACATAGCCAATAGGGAGCAGAAAGCAACACACGCATAAAGTGGTTTATAGCGCTGCTTCCCTGCACTATGAGCTGCATAACAGGATCTCCAGGATCCAAATTGTTGGCTGCCACGTGCTCCACAAACTTGATCATTACAGCAGTATCCAAATTTTTGGACCAGTGTCCCATAGGGTATGTTCTGCTGCTTTCGTAGCCCAAGAGTTCAAATGTGATGTTGCTAAAATTGACACGTTCTTTTTCTGTGGCAAGAAAATTTCGGAAAAGGAGATTGACATGATCCAACGCCAAACCAATTCGCGACGACTTGAACGTCTTAGCACAGAAATAGATGATGCAACTGGCAGCAAAATCCTTGCCGACACCAGCATGCAAAATGTGAAACAAGTCAGGCCTGTAGAAGGAAGCTAGATCTTCTTGATCCACTGGTAAGTATGCCAAAAGCGGCCCTGGACGATCCCACGGTAAAGGGTTGTTAGGCCCAATAGTTTCCAACCACTGGGCATCAGTAACCCGCACATCTTCAAATGGTGGTCCATTTGATATGCCAGCAGCGCACAGCCAGCAAACCCCCTTGCACAGGGATTTGGAAGAATGAGACTTTTTGACATTGGAAAAACTCCGGTTGTGGAATCCAGTTTCACGAAGGAAAGGAGCATCACCAGTCAAGCCCAATATAGCCACTTTCCATGTGTGGCCATTGAGCTCCAAGCCCGAAGTGTACAAGTCAGCGAGATGCTGTCCCCAAAAGTCAATCAAGGTTTCAAATCGGTGATTTTTTTCTTGTAGAATTCAGCCTTCATAGCAGTGTAAAGAAAACGGTGTGTATACGAATGGCCAAGAAGGTTGACACCACATTCGATGCCCTCTTCTGCGGAAGAATCATCGTCGTGCTTTCGCTTCGCATGGCGACCAAGCTGCGTTGAGGCCGGTCTTTTTGCCGTTCCTCTTCCCAATGCACTGTACATGCTCAGCACTAAAATAGGATCCTTTTTGTAGGTTCTACCACCATCACCATGAAGGTAAAAAGGTAGAAGTCTGGACCAATTTTGATCTGTTTCTCCAAGCTGACTCAAATCGTGGGTTGGATTTGCAAGCCTAAATCTTCTCCAGAAATCAGCTAAGCTTTTCTCTACACTTTCAAGTGGCCCCTCCACCCCTAATATCCGGTGAGTAAACCCTGCATTGGCAAAAGCAAACAGAAGGTCCCGTGGGTGAAGGCATGGGTATTCAAAGGTGTTGTCCAGCTTCAAAGTTGTAACTGGCACATCAAGGGCGTGCCCGCAATCTTTCAAGGCTTTGAACAAAGGTTCATCAGGATCTGCCACCCTTGCACTGGCGATGCGACGCAGGACTGGGCAATCATCCTTCACTGAAGCGGACTGTGCTTCCTCAACACAATCAGCTGCAGGAGCCTTGGATCAACAAGTTTGCAGATTTGTGAGTGATTGATCTGGGAGGGAAGGCATAAGTAAATGACATGTCGTCAATTGTTTTCAAGGAACGCCTTTTCCATAGATCTTTGCAATGTGCACGACCGTCTGGCTTAACTCAAAGCCTAGCGCAACTTGAAATAAAAGGAACATATTTCAGCTGAGATGTATGTGCATATATGGGTTTCTTTGCAAAGCAATCACGACGTTGAAAGAATTTTCCACACACATCATGTGTGAAGAACAGCTACCATCATCCACAATATGCAAGCTGGCTGCATGCAATTTTTTCGATGGCTGCACGTGTGTTATCCTGAATGAATCCCCAACAGACACAGGTTCTAAGGGGCTGGCTGCCTGGCTGTGTTTTTGCAGGCAGATGCATGTGCACAGCACCCACCCGGACTGTTCTCAACCCCTGACAAGAAGTTGCCCTGGACAACTCCAGAAACTATAGCGCTGCATAAATGCAGACAAGAACAGGGAAACAAATCCCCATCGCTACCATTCACTTTTCGGTCTTCACTGAACGCTTAGCCTTGCTGACGAAATGCCTCAAACAAACAGGCAAGCCACGGGTTAGTGTTTGCTAGCATGGAATCATTTGCTGGATCCAGAACTCAGCTAGGAAGAGTTTTGGGGAACCCGCTTTGCAGCAGCTTCGGCTGCAGTCGCTTTGGACATCCTTAGATAGCTCACTAATGTAAATTGCTCTAAGGTGGACCAGGGGAGGACGGGGCCAACTGATTTTTGGCACAATAAGAAACAACAAAATGTGCAGCTTTGCTTCGCTCGCGTCATCTTGAGGAACTCAGCATCGATCTTCTCGCTCAACCTGGGCAAAGCGATTTGATGGCTTTTCCCACCGGGCGCTGTGTGACTGAGAAAGCAATAGCGTTCGGATATTCAAAATTTTCCCACTAGGTACTGTTTGATTGAGAAAGCAGTAGTATTTCGATATTCAGGCTGTCTCCTACACTCCTTCACTGTTTGATTTTCAGAAGAGTACCATTAAGTTGCACACTCTTTGTTGAAGCCGGTGGTTTCTCCTTCAGCCTGGTATTCCGCCAACTGTTCATAGATCTGTTCGATGGTCTTTGCGTTGTCATCTAGCTTCGCAACTGTCCTGAAGTGATGTGCATAATATGGTCATATCTTTGCTGAGGTAAAACTTGCAGTGGAATCTCAACTTTTGCAGCTCTGAACTGATGGGCGGGAAGTTAGCAGCCAAGCTTCGCCTTGCAAGATTGGTCTTCCAATGCCAAGGCTCGGATCTTGTCAGCCACGGTGCTGACTGAATTTTTGGCCTTCAACCCATTCTTCAAGTACATCGCAAGCTTTTGTTTCACCTTATTGGGGGATGCGGCATGTAGACATGTACTTGAATGCTAAAACAGTCAGTTGCCAAATTCAAGATTATCAGGTTGCCACTTAGTGACCCCTAGGCTCTTGTCCCCTTCCGTGGCAAGAGCAGGCTCAGCACCACCCAAATCGGGAAACCCACCAACACTCAAATCCACTTGCTCATGTGCAAAAGCATCTGCAGTGGTCTCTTGTTCATGGGTACGAGACTTCGACAACGTGAGCAAATCTTCACGGGATAGGGTGCCAGATGTTCTCACATTCACCCAATACTCCAAAGTATCTTCATCATATTCGCAAAGCCTGCCAGAACATGATTTTGGAACACAACAGGGAGATACACCATTGCTTGTGCAGGCAACAGCTGGCCTCACAAGCTGCTTTGCAATGGCCCACTTTTTGATCTTCTCGATGCGGTCCCTTGGATGAAAGGGAACATGGGAGACAAGGTCGGAAAAACCAGAAGGAGACAGGAGGGCCTGCATGTCATAGGATGCCTAAGTGCTGCTAGAAAACTCCGGATACCCAAGCTCAGACTTCATATCCTCTTCTGAGTAAAAGCCACCCTGGACTTCAATCTTCTTGCTTTTCGTTGTCACACTTAAGATTTCCACCCGTTCGAGAAAGATAGCCTTGGCTAGCCATCATATGCCACAGGGATTCACAATAGATGGGCCCCCCGGTGGAGATTTTCAGCATGGGACCAGGCGAAGAACAATAAACAGCGCCACTATGGCTGTCAAAGCGGGCTACATGTATTTTTATAGAAAGCCAAGTTGCAATTATATAATACAGATCTATATTACATATACTATAGATATGGCATTTAAATTGATCACCATAGGTGTTTGACATCCCAAAAATTGTTTTGTGCGACCAATAAGCCTTAACTCCGCCACTCTTGCACCAAAGCGAGAACAACTTTTCTTTCCCTTATGGTGTGTTCCACAGCTGGTGCACATCATCCGGTACCTCCAGCCTACCAGTATTTTGTTTGGGGCAAACAATGCGCCTGACCTTCTCCTTTTCATAGCGGGAAAGGGTTGCCACATGAAGCACTGCTGGCTCTTCCCCATTGACATCCGCTTCCTCCGCCTCAGGTGCCTTTGCGTCTGGCTGAGTATTTCCAGCCTGCAGTGCCTCGGCATGATCACCAGCAGGAGTGGCCTTAAAGCAGGGCTTGGCTTGGGAAGGGACAGCATATGGTTTGGAAAGTAAGAACAAGTGCATTTACCATTGTGTATACATGCATACAACATAGGTTGATTCAAGTGGCATTTTTCATCTCTGGGGATTTTTCATTGGGAGGAGAACGTTCAGGCTGTTCCCCTTGAAGTGTCAACAACTGCTGGTTCAACACCTCAATCTGATGTCCCTGCTGGTCTACAAGAGCTTGAAGGTATGCTGCATTCTTGTCCTTAGCAAGAGGTATGCATGGGGAAACCAATGCACCCATGAAGGAACAGATGCACCAACAATCAAAAAACTAGTGGAAACTGCACGTCTTGCTTTTCTCATGTTTTTGCTGATGTTGCCAACACATCATGCCAACAAGTTTCAACCTGTTCGTTGGTCTGGGGAGGTGTCACAGGGGCTGGTGTAGCAACAGGTGTCGGTGAGAAGACATGATCCAAACTCCCATTCGCATTCAGAGGCTTGTCAAACACCAATGACTGATCAGGGTGTAGGGGGTCTGCACTCACACTGACAGCATCAAACTCCTTGGCCAACAAACGTGCCACTGGCATCTCCTTTGCTGACGCTGCTTTTGGCCGAGGTGCTTGGGACGGCGTTGGAGCCAACAAGCGTTGAAGCTTGGCCCCAGTGTGCTCCAAGTGCGTGGCTCGCTTGCATGGGGGTGGTCTCGGGCTACTGGGTTCAGAAACAGCAGGAACACTCTTGGGAACCCCGTCCACACTAGGCCTGGCTACTGATTGAACAAGGGTCTTGGGAGGAAGTGGAAAATTCCCCTTTGTTGCAGTAGGAACAGGCTTGCGAGTGCCATCACCCTCGTAATGCACTGTAGGCGCAGAGCAGTAGGGGCTTCGTACCTGCCACAACATATGACGTGAATCATGGGATAGGTAGACATTGGTACATCAACACTATAGAAACTAGTAACTTGACAATGGTCTCCCTGGAACCCTAAACAACCATGGCAGAAATATATGGTTGGCCCTACATGGTTGTCTGAGGAAATCACCATTTGTTTTTGATTCTGCGGGGTCAAAATCCTATATATTATAGATATATCAATAGATATATTATACATTGTATTTTTCCCAACATGTTTCTAGTCCAGCGTGCAGCCACACAAGCGGCCGCTGCTGGATGAATCTGGCCTGTGATTGATTTAAAAAAAAAAATATATATATATATATATATATCATATATAATATATTATGTGCAGCCTTGCCTGGTTTGACTCCTCCTGGGCCTGGGCACCACCAGCGTCCAAGGCAGGGGGCGAAGAAGAAGATATCATCTGCGTGATCACCTCCATCGATAGCAACCACTGCCAACTTACTAGCCACCCAACTGTAGGTAGGCAATCATATGCTATATGCTATCTAGTAGTGATAATGATATAATGGTTTATATCGATCGACATAAAAACACATTTGCCTCCTGCAACTGCTGAAGTTCTTGGGGATCATCTGGAAGCTCACGCTTGATGGCATTGAGGCAATCCTGGTCCATTGCCCGAATGCCGGACAACAGCGAGGATGCCGACCATCCACCTCGAAGGACTGGTTCAGCTGCTCGGGGCTCCGACATGTAGACCTGGCAGCTTCGAACGTCGAATTCCGAACGTCGAATTTCGAACGTCGAATTTCGAACATCGAATTTCGAACGTCGAATTTCGAACATTTTCGAAAAAATGATGCATATATCCAATTTTTTCGTACCGAAAAAAAGTGGTCGTATACGTGTGTTTTTTCGGATGTTTCTTGGGTATTTTTGGATGTTTCTTGACTGTTTTTGGATGTTTCGAAAATCATCGTTTTCACGAAATGTGAACGAAATCCTTCGAAACTGTTCAACCAGAGATTTTTCGAAGTTCTTCCGGGCTGATTCAACCTTTCGAAGGCTTTTCGAAAGACATTTTCGAAAGACATAGCAAGAATCTCAAACAGAGGTTGAAAGTCTACATAGGCATTCTTTTGCTGGTGTCCTTGTTTAGCCTTTTCTGGGCCCTAAAACGCTTAAAAAAGGACAGGTTGAAAAAATGATCTATAAGATTTTTCAACCTCTGTTGGTTTGAAAAGGTTTGTCATCAATTGGCCCTGCCTCTAGTTGAGGACAAACTCCGTGAAGTCTTGAACACTAGCGACTCTGATAGATCGATATGCGAGTTGTCTGAATCCAGCTTGAGATGAAGGAAGCTAGATGTAGTCCATACTGACCAGCATAACATGGGCATGCACTCATCCCCTGTTCTTTTTGCCCATGCCCATGTCCAAATGTGTAGTGGCACTATATGGAATTTAAATGTGAGAAGGGATCAACCACTCCCACTGTTCTGGGACGTTAAGACCTTTGGCCCCCAGAAGGTAGTGAACCAGCTGTGGCATCCCTGCATCATCCCAAAGATCCGGGCCCAACCCATCAGTTTGCGTCCACAAGGAGGTAAGCTCAGCGGCGAGAGCATCCCTGGGACGAGAAGGCTGGATCTCGGCATCAGCTGCAACAGGAAGGAGTTCCAACATCCTCAACGCAAACTTTTTCGTATACGTCCTAAGTGCACATGGGTAAGGACAAAAATATGCATGCATGCTTGTGGAGAGGGTTGGCCACACACTAAATCGTTGAAACAACCGTCATGGAAAATTGTCTCCTTCCTCCAGGGGGTTCTTGAAAAAATGTGCATGTATATACAACTAAGAGTCTGCGTGGACTTCAGCTGGCGACTGCCATGATATCTCTTCTTCCCCTTTTTGTCCACGTATTTGACAGTAGTATAGAAGTCAGGGTACTTCAGCTTAAGGTCTTGCCTGATCTTCTTTGATAATTTACCAAGCCAAAATTTCTTAATGAAGGAACGGTTGCTCCATACCGATGTCCTCTTCGGTGACTTGCTGTCAAAGAAACACATCCAAAAATTGCAGCGAAAAACCTGAGTGCAAGTACTTATATAATTTATCTTAACCACTTTGGTTTCCAGAAAGGTTGAAATTATTCAGCAATTGCACATTCAACCCTAAGTACTAAGGATTCAACTGTCATTTGTTGGCACAGCCATTGCATTCGTGGGTGCCGAAACAAAAGTGAAGATGATGGCTGCTCAATGCACCAGCTGCCAAAGAGAGCAGCAACAAGCAAACATAATAATGCCTCTCGTGCGGCCATGCCATTCCCCTCCATCACAAATTTGGAGGATTCATCCCCACAAGGCGCAAAAAAACTCCTCAGAGTTGTGGCTCTGCAAATGCTCACCCAAGATGCACATTTGACACCTTTCCAGCATGCGAATCCTTCAGTGGACCCACGCAGTATAGATACCATGTGTGTCCTTAGCTACTTCAGCATGAGTGAAGTCTTACCCAATGGAAGTACTGATCTGTATTGATTGCAGTCCCATGGGTAGCTAAGGTCAAGTCGCCATGCCTGCGGGCGTTAAAATGTTCATAGACCGGTGCAAATTCAGATCCAAGCGTGCGCTGGGCACAGAATTCTCTCTCATAGTGTTCGTCATTTCCGATGCACCAGCATAGTGCTCTATAAACACCAACCCCTGGCAGGCAATGCCAAAATTATGTACATTCATTCATTAGATGATCAAACCATATTTTTTTCAAGATTGATGCCAACATGTTTTGATATGTGCAGGAATGCCTCATTCAGCTCGATGCGGCTATTCCACATCAAAAGCAGCGTTGCCAGCACGAAGATCTAGCAAGGCAAGGGTGGATGGGATCATAAGGAAATATCTCAAAATAGAGGGGCCCCAAAATTCATTTTCAATTGAAACAAATAAGGCCTTTGGGGCCCCACTATTTTTTTGAGACAGTAACATGTCCAACCATGAAATTGTGTATCCAATACGTTTGATCTTGAAGGCAGTTGCCCGGCCTTTGGTGATCCATGCTTGAGCAACTGCACAGCGACATATTCTGGTTTCCGGGGCATCCTGTCACTGCCTTTTTTGGTCAGCCCTGAGCTATGAAACACGCTGCGTGGCACATGCATAGTTTCAACCCCAGGGACACACGTGAAAACTGTCATTCCTTGAAATTGCAAAAGGTATGCTGTCTCAACCCTGTGACCCAGCAGGCCTTCATCACCATGGTGCAGCTCCGCATCATCATAGAAGTCGGTTGCCGCCAAGATGTTCATACGTACCTGGAAAGCAGCCAGGGGGGGTTCTACCACAAAATGATTGGAAAAATGTTTAAGCTATCAAATCATGGAAGGGGAATATAACTATAGTGTATGTTCTAGCACTGGGTTGGAGGGTTCCAGGCAGCAGGAACATTTTTCTCTCATGGGTTTGAGCTTGCTGTGACATGTTGAAGCAGAGCCTAGCCACATAAATTGGCGCCGGGTACCAGGTGGCACTTCATCAAACAACCCCAATCCTATATAGACATGCATGTGCAAGCAGAAGTGCCACCCTACGCCCAAAGAAGCTCTGACCTGCTGTCGGCACTTCTGATGGGTGCCTTCACTCAGACTTGCTGGAAAAACCCAGGCAACTGTGCTCCACCGCTATGTTCATGGAACCGGGAGCTCGCTGATGTAGCGCTTGCCCACCGCAGTGTAGATGTCACCTGTCAGCATTCAGACGGTGGAAGTGCTAATGTTGACCCCTAAAACGGACAAAGTATTTGAATAAATCTTGGGGGCCAAAAAAACCATGCTATATTTAATGGGATGCGTTCACGCGTTTCAGGCTTGACCAAGAAATCATGAGCAAGGTTGGTGGTGATCACTGATACATCGCCCGTTTCCTTCATGGCTTCCCCGCAATGCTTCCACTATTCCTCCTGTAAGGGCTTGATTGGGATATCGGAATCAAGCTTGTCAAATCATACATGCACACCAAGAAACTTGACAGGGTTAACAGGATTGTTTCTCATGAAATGTTTTTTCAGAACCAAATTCCTCCATGGTGACATGGCTTTTGAGCTTGTCAAAAAGGAAATTCATCCACACTGCACGGGACTGGAGCCACTTTTCAGGGTCGCGCCCCGGTTTGTAACGCTTGGCAAAGGTTGCTTTCTCAGTTTTCTCAGGTTTTTCCCCTTCAACACCTTCAGCCAACCTCTTAGATCCTCCACCACTTCCCGATACATCACCTGCACCATCGGCCTCACCTTTCGACTTCCCCTTTGCCTTGGCCTTGCCTGATGCCTTTGCCTTAGCCTTGGGTTTTGCCTTGGCCGCCTTGGCCTTACCTGCTGCCTTTGCTTTCGCTTTCGCCCTGCCCTTGGGTTTCCCTTTTCCTCTGCGCCCTGGTTTGGGGGTTGCCGTCTCATCATCATCTGCCTCTTCTTCCTCCTCCTCTTCCTGGCCTTGTTCCTCATCCCCCCCCTCACCTGTTTCTGCCTCCCCCTCTCCACAGTTCTTTCTCGCTTTGGCTTTGGCCAATGCAAGCTGCTGATCACGAAGCAGGGCTGCGAGCTTGTCATCAGTGGAGGTGTCCTGCAAATGTTTCCCAACCCTTGGCTATAGGTCCAAAGTTTGCAAGTGGTACAACTATATAAAATACGTATTTTTTGATAGTCAGCGTCTGGTAGGTGTGCTAGCGAAACATGCATTTAAATATACGAACAGGTATTTCATACTACCTCCGGGGCCTCACGGTCTGGTCCGCCCTCCACATATTTAAGTCATTACCGTATATATATAAATATGATATTATTTATATATGCAGTTTATGTGGCACATATGTAAATGTATACATACATATGGGTATATTTTTTTTTTGTATTCAAATGCGTATACAATTATGCAATTATGATTTCGATATAATACGGCAAACGGATGTTTGACAAGAATGGGAAAGGGCCTTCCGAATCTCAGCATTCGATGCCCGGAGTGCTTCACCCAAAGCAACCGCCACGTGCCCTTCATGAGGCGTTGGAATGGCTGCACCTACTTCACATGTGCAGTGTCTAGAAAAACAAAGCCATGTGAAATTATCTTTTCCTTGGCTGGAAACTCAAAATTATCAAAAGAGGTCTCTGTTTTGCTCCAAAGCACTGCTTCTTTCCACACGTATAGCTGTGGCCTTTGCGATGTCAACCCCGTCACTGCCCGAAGAGACCGGAGGTGTCCTCAGAACATGTGGCCACTGCTTGCACTCAGTAATAAAGCACATGTTTGTAGGCATGTGGAATTTAGAGGCAGAAAACAGGGGGAGCAAAGGGAAAATTGAAAAAATGAAAGCATATAACATATCAATATGAGACTAACATAAACTAACCATGTTTCTCAGTCTTGGGAGCCGCTTTACTGATCGATGCCTTGGCCTGCACAATCTGAAGCAACTTGAGGAGATTGTCTTTGTTCGGATCTGCTGGTGGGGTGACAGGGGCTGCAGGGCTTGGAGAGTCCAAGTCTATGTGCGTGGGGGCAGCAGCCGGGGAAGACTCACTGGACGGGAAGCGTTGCCTATCAGGAAATACTTCAGGATATCCACATTGCATGGGGACTTCTACGACGTCATCATCAGGCCCATCAAGCGTCAAAGTGGGATCATTGTCACGGGCCATTTCGTCAGCAAGAGCTTGGAGCTCCTCCCAACCCTTTTCCCTTTCAGCTTCCAGCAAGGAATTGCTGCGGGAAAGCGACTCACGAACACTAAAGTCACTGATATCTCCCTCGTCAGGAGCAGCTTCATCATCAAAAAGAAATGGAGATCTTCCATCCTTCACACGTGTAACTTACCAAATGCTAAACTATAATCTGGGCCATGACAGTAAATTGTTTGGTATTTCCAAAAGTTGGCAACTCAAACTGAACATTGTAGCCAAGTATCTTCCCAGGCTTTGTTAGAAGCTAAAGCTAGATCCAGCACAAGGTCCTTGACCATCCGATCCTAGTGTTGCTGAAATGCTCTCCCCCAAAAAAACATAAACCCATTATCATCTCACATTCCCAAACTACAGTATATAGTGAAAAATCACTCAAGATGTTTTCTGTCTAGGCACCCTTGGCATCTCCCATCGAGACCATTTACGTTTGATCACGCTCAACATTTTCTTCACTAGAATGCCCACCCCATGAATTGTTGTTGTCATTGCTTCTGTTGAGGTATCAACTTCCATCTGCCGGTAATACTTCTCAATGGGTGGCTTCAGGAATTCTAACCTCTTTGTCATAATGACACCAACAGCGGCCATGTGCTGGGTGAAGCCTTTCAAGAGCTTATAGTTGAACCTGATGTTTTGTAGTGTGGGATGGATCAGACCAGATGCTTTCTCATTCCGAATAAGCTTCTGCTTCTTGATGGCTGATGACCGGATTTCCCCCACTGTCTCCCAAGCTTTCCAGCACGAGTCCACAAAAGAAAAATCTTTTGGGTCCATTGCTGCTACCCCTGCAGCTGGAAAGGGAAAGCCAAAAGCGCTGCAATTTGCACAACAGTCGGTTTTCCAAAGTGACCTGGGGCCATTTCTTGGGGGCACCAATGAAGAATGTATAGGTCACTTGTTTTTTTCCCCTGCCATTATTAATAAGCCTGACCCAGACCCATGGGGCACTCCCCGACCAGCAGCAGCCAAGGCTACTTTGATCCATCACCTGGCAGTGCGAGCGAAGAACAAAAAGATGCAGCCAAGGGCTGTCCATGGGAGACCAATCAATATAATATGGGGAAAGCGCCCTTTAAAAAAAAAGGAGTTAGATTCAAAAACAATGCCGGAGGTGTAAAGTCGAGATTCAATCAACTGAGCCAGCAAGACCTTCCCGCTGAGATGATTTCGAGAAGACATTGCAACTGAGATTATGGATTGATACTATGGCATGACGGGATTTGATGAACAATTAAGATTCACAGGTGTGCATCTCCCCAATGGCATTGAATTTCACTGAATGGAAATTACCATTCTAGAAGATTATCTTCCAAAATGTTCCTGGAGATGTCCTGGGATGCCAAGCTGAAGATTCCTGGAAGATGGCTGCGGTGGGTTTCCTGGAAGTGGTCGTTTCGCAAGAATGCGGTCGTTCACTCAAACACCTGCTAATTATTGGTCGCACAAGGATACAGGTATATATGATATATACATATACATATATATATATATGGGTTCGGTGCGTATATGTATACATCATACAATATCATACATATGTGTATATATATAATGTTTGATGGTTAAACGTTTAAACTCCCATCGTTGATGGTCAAAACTCCCCGTGTTTGGCGATAAACAAATCTCAACGATGGACGTTTAGCGTGTTCTGGGCTTTCGAGATCCACCGAGGAACCCGTACCTGGGTTTGCCCTGCAGATTGCCATACAAGGTTTCTGAAGAAATCGAAGCAGATCGTCCCTAGTTTCAATTGGATCGGGAAATCATGGTGATATTTCACCAATCGGATTGGACATATGGGGATTTACTATGAGTAAAACAAGAAGAACTTGAGTTTCAATGGATTTATTATGATTTATTCAAGCAACATTTGACAGGAAAGAAGGGTTTTGATCCTCCAAAGATGGGTTTTCCCTGTAGATGTTCACTTCAACCATTGGAGATTCTGATTGGGAAGATCATCGGAACAAACTTTCACAGAAAGGTGCCGTGGGTCAACCTTTCCGATGGTATGTTTAATTACCAGTAACATTTTGAGAGCGTCAAACAAATCAATGGAGTAAGTGATGTTGCGGATCATTGCGTTTGACTCACTTAAACATATTTTTGGGTACCCCCAAGTCACAGATTGCGAAACCTCAGCATTTCGATGAATCTCAGCATTTCGAACGCGCAACTTAGGAAAGTACCTGTCCATGGGGATACTGGAAACTCCACATGATTCGCATCACTTTGACGCGGCGGCAAGAGCTGCCCAAGTGTCGATTCTCTCCAGAGAGAAATTGGAGGAACGGCATTTTCAGATGGAGCTCAACTACCAGCAAGCCCCTGGATGAAAAGAGGTCAGGTAAAGGAGTTTAAGTTGGATTTGAGAAGCAAGAACTATAGATTTCTTGGGTAATTTAGGGGAAATCACCACAATCCAAGGGTTTTGAAAATCATTGTCACGAATTTCAATGGCCATAAGATGGCGCTAATACCGCTTTTTCATACCCATGTACTGCATGAGAAGATGGGACCCTTGTTTGGGCGACCAAATTGTTGATGCTACGGCTCGTATGTTTGACTTCTGATTTGATGTAATTATATCTCATAGGATCCATGGTGCTGCTATATATGGTAACATGAATCCCATCAATATACCCCCTTTATGTTAGCATTAATATACCAGCACCATGGATCCTATGGGATATATGATATGATTTGACGATATGCTGCAAGGCACTGCAAGGGAAGAACCATCCTTAGTGGTTTCAGATCACTTCGATGAAGGACAGGTTGTGGTGTTGTGTTGAAAGGGGATGGGTTAAGCACCATCAAGACGATAAGTGATCGGTTCAAACTATTGTGAGTGAGCAGGAACATTAACACAAGCCACAAAAGTCAATTGTTGGGTACCTATGATTTCCACAGAAAATTCATTGATTTTATAGGTCAATACGTTTTGGATACGTTTTGGTTATTTAAAGAAGCGAACTGGACAATCACAACTTTTAATGGTAAATCTATCATGTTAGTTTATCATCTATAAAAGGGCAATCATCATAAATCATCTATTTCTCTGGGCCATTGTCCTTGAAGCAAGGTGTTAAATAGGGCCACAGGGTACCTTTAACGGGTGAAAGAGGGTGAAACCATGAGTCCTTAAAAGGAGAAACAATGGCGGCCAGCCAGTGGCATGCCAGTGCCATGAGAATGGCTGACTTCTCCAAGGGGGATGGGCAAATACCACCATTAGCAAACTTAGTGAACATAGAAAATTCATGAAAATTCGAATGGTAAAATCGCAATGTTGTGGCGGGATGTCCACAACCCATAGATAATAAATCATTCCCGGATTCCATGCAACTTGACCGTAGCAGATATGAAATGATACAAAGATCAATAGTCAATTGTCCCAAGCTGCAACCCTTTCGAATCCAACACAGGCTCCGTGGTAGCCGTCAATCCCCATTGTTTATTGCAAAAACATGCTGAACAAAAGTCCTATGTTTATTGCTTGCATCCCCATCTCCAAAGAAAGTGTCATCCAAAATTCCGCAAGTTATTCCGCCGCATGTTCATCAGTTCCATCCCAGATTTTCTCCTGATTTCCCCTGTCTCCTGCGGGACTCCGCATTGGAAAACAGCCCATTTACATATTTACTGATGAGTTGTTAATCTTCATCTGTTTTTGACATACTGTTTCGACAAAACATCAATCCCATTCAATTTCCAAAGTATTGACATATTATGACATATTATATGACAATATATGACATATATTATGACATATTATGACATGTTATGACATATTATGACATATTATGACTATATAAATGTGTCAGATTTTGTCACGAGTTCATGTCCAACCCATTCTATCAAATCATTGTAGTCTCATCAGATCCCAGAAAATATCTCCATCCCATTCTTCATCCACCCCTTCCTTAACCCCATCTTTCTTAAATCCCCAAGTCACCATAGGTTTCAATACTAAGTGATGGTCATCTAACAAGCGTATGATAACTGGGGGTACCCCCATGACTTCGGAAACCTCCATGTATACTCTTATATAATCTTATGGTTATATACCATATATGATACTAATCCCTATAACATATACATATATATATATACATATTATATTTATACACATATAATTCACCGCAGATACCATGTTATATATATATATACATGGTATATATATATATATAACCATAGATACCATGGTATATTTTCTATTTTGTTGCGTGGAAACACCTCCGTTACGGGCCAGCGAGTCGCCGAGGTGTCTCTGGCCACCTGCGAGACCTTCGACCTGACGCAGGTCCTCAGGTGCCACCTGCAGCAGCTGCAGATCTTGGAGACGCACGGCGCCTCGGACGGACCGCGCCTGGGACAGGGCGAGGTGTCAAGGCCTTGGAAAAGGCTATGGAAAATGGTGAGATATGGGATTTTATATGGATTTATATGGGAATGATATGGGAATGATATGGGAATTATATGGGATATCATGATGGATTTATAGGAAAATTGCGAAAATGGTGATTAAACATGGGATGTTTTTTGGGATTTCATGGCGATATACGGGAATATGATGGGAGAAAAACGGGTAGATAACAACCAAAATGATATGGGATTTAATCAAAGAAGTGATGGGGTAATAAAACCGACAATTTTACAGTGATATTTGATGGGAGATAATCTCATGTGGTCCATAATCAGCCATATGATGGTTTGGTTTTACACATTTTACAAGAAAACAAGGTGAACAATGATGAAAATGGCTTTGGTACTTGAACATATTGGGAATTTGGAAACCACCACAACATACCACAAGCCACTGTTGATCCTCATTTAGGCATCTGTTTGCCCAACAAATTATAAGTGAAATTGATGGGAACTCGGCAAAATCCCACTAGATTTGTTGTTCTTGGATTCAACTGGCCCTTAGTTGGGTAATTCTGTGTTTTTGACAAACTTGAACGGAACTGTCCCTTAAAACGGTAAGTAGGCAATCGGTTTAATTGTGGGATGCACTAGCTAAATTAAACCAGATGGACACTGAGTTAGGTTTAATTTTTTTGGTTTAATTTAAAAAATCTTACGAAAACAGGGGGTCCACCCACCTCCTTAAGATCCTGAAGAAAGTTGAGTTGGTTTAATTTTGAGATGTGACCCACCCCATGGTTTAATTTCAGCTGTTTTAGCTCATTGTGCTGCCTCGTGTTCCGCCTCGGGATACTGCAGCCATGGTTCCTGACACGTGTCCTAGCACAGCTCCGTGAAGACGATCCGGCGTGGACAGCAAGGTTCTTGCACAGTTGGGAACAGCATTGCTGCAGCCCAAATGCTCCATCTCAAGCAGAGCAAGTCCATGGGAAAGGCGCTGCGGGACCATGGTAAACTGTTTCTATCTGTTTCGGGCCCCTTGCGTGATCCCAGATCAGGTCAGAATAATTAATCAAGGGGTGGGTGAGTCCATACGTACTGAAACATTCATTCATCAGGACACCTTTGGCCCCACCATAATATCATGGGATTATGGTCACCAGAATAATTAAACAAGGGGTGGGTGAGTCACATGTTCCTTCCTTTGTGATGACCAAAGATGAAAATTCAAGAAAAAACAATGAATCATGATAACACCAAGGGTATCCCAATACATGAATCTTTATGAATGCCAAGAACATGTGGACTTATCCACCCCTTGTTTAATTATTCTGGTGACCATCAATGCCATGGATATTGTATGATATTATGGTGTTGGGGGTGCCCCAATGGAAGAACTGATCCTGAATGCCCAGTACATGTGGACTCACCCACCCCTTGTTTAATTATTCTGGTGACCATAAATCCCATGAATATTATGGTGCCAAAGGTGTCCTGATGAATGAATGTTCAGTACGTATGGACTCACCCACCCCTTGATTAATTATTCTGACCTGATCTGGGGTCACGCAAGGGGCCCGAAACAAATAGAAACAATTTACCATGATCCATGGTCCCGCAGCGCCTTTCCCATGGACTTGCTCTGCTTGAGATAGAGCATTTGGGCTGCAGCAATGCTGTTCCCAACTGCAAACCTTGCTGTCCACGCCGGGTCGTCTTCACGACCTGTGCTAGGACCACATGTCAGGAACCATGGCTGCAGTATCCCGAGGCGGAACACGAGGGCAGCACAGGAGCTAAAACAGCTGAAAATTAAACCATGGGGTTTAATTTGAGAAAGTTGAGTGGTCCACGCCACCTGGGGGAGCACAATGGGGGGCGCAACTGTTCTACACCAAGTCTCACTGACATGTGTAGAACCAGGTGGTTTAATATTTGGTCTTGGCAAAACAAAATCAACCCAATGATCCTGTAAAATTAAACCAGGTACTGCCGAGTAGCTTGTTTAATTTTTAGCTGGGGGATGCTGGGTGGGACCTTAACTGGAAGTTTTCTGGATTAATTTCTTATGTTAAAAATAAACGGAGGTTATGTTTGACTGACAAATTTTGGAAAAAACCATACTGCAGGGGACCCCGTTTAATTAAAGAAATTAAACCAGGGTCCCACCCCCCTCCCACCCCAAATTACCGATAGGGAATGGTTTAATTAATATGATGATTAAGAGGTGGAGGCGGAAGGCGAAAACCACAAACGAAGATAAGGGGAGGTTTGAACAAAAGATGGAGAGAAGTTTGAACCAGAAACACCGGGAATTATGGACGTAACAAGAAGATCATAAAGTCATGAAGATCTGTTGCGCACAAGCATATGAGGATGTGGCCGCAATTCATTATGTGGTATAGCCTGTGTCCAAAAAACTGGAGGGTCCGACTGGACTCTTGTCTCTTGTTGTTTAGAACGTGCTTCTGACCTATGCCAAGCATATTTCGAGAGGACTTCCCGAAACAGCTCGAAGATGACCAATTTTCAACACAATGAGAAGTGGCGAGTTCACCCCCAGGCTTGGGGTTACACTTTGCCATTGATGGCAAATTCCCAAGTTCCTCCGCAGTCGCAGCGCCAGGTGATGCTTGGTCTCATTGGTTTGCCTCAACTTGACATTGGCCTGGTGCTTGGAGAACTCAGCGCGAAAAACCATGAAGGATAGCTTCTTCTCAGACGAGTTGCTTGGAATGACGCATGGTGTGTGTTTTGTTGTCACCTTGGGATCCCAAGTAAGTGCCATACATATTGAGCAAGGTCAACTTCCAAGAGAATCTCCATGAAAACGTTGTATTTTTTTTGGACCAGTACCATCTCACAAAGACAAACAACTTTGCTGGTTGGTGGTTTCAAACATTTTTTATTTTCCATAATATATGGGATAATCCTTCCCATTGACTAATATTTTTCACAGTTTAAAATGAGGGGTCATGCACTTTTGACTTCAGCCAGTTGGGGAATAGATTCCTTGGAGCCCCAATAGGTGGCCCTGCCATCGCCCATCACACGATATCTGGACGTCCTGGACCTCCCCGAGATCAACCCGGCGATCCAAAGAGATACAAACATCCTGGGGCCTTTCTGACGGCCACTTGGATATTGAAGTACATAGTTACATAGTAGTACACATATTTCTTCAAGTGATCAAACTGTATCAAATTCGTTGATGAGCATACTTCAATGCCAAAGTATGCTCATCCAGCTGGTCATTCCGGGACCAGCTGCTCTGTGCAGCTCGGTCTCTGTATTGAGCCAGCCAATGGAGCACCACGCGTGAACAGGCGCGTTCGATGCGTTCTCTGATTATATATTGATATTGAGGTGATAATCGTGCAAGGATATCACGTGGATCATGTCCACATCTTGCAATCCTTGGAGTGTCCATGCCTGCTAGTGGCATATATCTCTCAACACAGTTGTGTCACCCTTCACCGCACATGTTTTTTTTTCCATCACTGGTGTTTTTTCCTTTTCTTCTGGTTGGTGGCTTCCAACATGTTCTATGTTCATATATGTTCATCTATTTTCCATCCATCTAATACAATGTAAGTAAAACAATGCCATAAATCCATTTTTCTATGGGCCATTTTCAATAGCTATGGTAGCTTACCAGATGGTAATTCACCATAAATAGGTGGTGTAAACCATGCCCAGTCATGGGTGGTTTATGGCATTGTTGCCAGGCCATTTCCAGCGAGATTGGAGACGGAAGGCTACGAAGGCTACGCTGTGTGCCTCGGAAGAGACGGAAGATAGGTGGGTGCCCCCTAGTTAGCTAAGTTGGAACACAACTACAGTACAACTATAGGGTTTAATGGTAATTAGAAAAATACTTAAATGGAGTTTATAAACCAACTTGCAGCAACTTATAACTCGTGGGGAACCGTGTAGCGCGAATGTGGTGTCTGAAAGCCAGGAGTTTTAGTGGTGGCATACATATTCATCAATCTACAGTAGATGGGGTGGTTTAAAATTGGATACCTCCTGAATTGGATATGGTTCAGACTAAGCCAAGATCTGGGGTCTGGCCTTCAATTTGACCCATACGCATATTTATCCCATATATATATATTATATAGTACATTATGGGACTCCACATATATATATATATATTATATATATATATACACAATATATATATATATATTTATTTATAATATTTATATACATATATATATGCGGATCTTGTGGGTGGGTTGAGGTATGAGACTCCGAGAAATCCGATCAGGTAGTAGCCACCGACAGATCAGAAATAGAGACTCAGAGAGGGCATCCGATGGTCATCATTTTTATTGGTTCCATGTTTAGAAAAAATCCGTAGGTTATTGGCTATTTCAATCTTTAAAAAAAGAAATGTGCAATGTATTTAGTAGCAGGTAGTAAGCTCAAGCTTGAGGCTGGAGGTTTCAAGGTTGAGATGAAATGAACATACAATCATTCTAGAGTATCTAGAGTTAAGAGAATATCAGATTGGGCTATCCCCAAGAGGGAACTCATCGAAGTTTTTTTTGTGGGTCGAATTGATTCCTGTACTTAGTTTATAGCTGTTTTCTAGCAGTTTCACTCTGTTTCACTCCGCAACCCCCAGAAACATGCAGAAAACACCGTTGGCCAAGGTGGCAATTTCCGATACGCATATGCTCCACTGGAAGATTGAGCTCCCCCCAGGTGTGCCTGGGACGACTTTGATGCAAGGTGTCCCCGCGACGGCGCAAAATTTGCCTTGGGTTTAGGTTGATCTAAGGTGATGTTCTATTTTCCCAAACTGGGAAATCCACATAAATCCACTACGACTGGGGAATCTATAAGATCTATAGGAAATATGTTCTTTTTCTTGGGTGGGTCCTTAAGCAGCAAATCCAAGATGTTGCCACGGAAATCCGGCGGATCGGTGGTTTGACTCATTTGATTCGATGGTTTAGGCCTTAAAATTGGTGATGACCAATAGCTATGCAAGAAAAAATGCCAGGGGGTATGGAAGACCAATGGAAAGCGGGATGCTTTCTCAGATTGGTGACGGAAGCAACGCAGTGTTATTTTAATGGATGAACCAGATTCAGCCCACGAACCCGAATGCCGTCACGTAAAGCACTTTGTGAAACAAATTATTTGAAAAGTCTTGTACTTTTTCCCCCTGTTACCGCACCAGTGCTCTGTAGACTGTGGAATCTGGAATGGGGTGGAATGCAAAGTCTGGAGTGTGAAGAAAGTGGGGTGTTGAGTGGGGAATGTTGTATGTAGAGTGTGGAGTGGGGATTGTGAAGTGCAAAGTGTAAAGTGGAAAGTGTAAAGTGTCAAGTGTGGAGTGTGAAGTGTGGAGTGTAAAGTGGAAAGTGTAAAGTGTAAAGTGTCGAGTGTATATTATGTAGAGTCAACTCATCTTCTGAAAACGATGCAACAGTGCCACGCCTGCCTCGCAAAACGGCATTACAACCAGATTTTGACACCTTCAAAAAGGATAGGTTTTGCAGCTTCCCCTATAGACACGGCGAACCCAGAGGAAAACCAGAGACTCGAGACGAGACATGTTGGAGCATCAAAACGAGCATTTCGTGCGAGACTTCCTCCAATTTTGACACTTTGTGGCTTCAAAATCGATGTTTTCCAACGAGTTTTCTTATGAACCTCGAAATTTGCTACCTCAAAATCGAATCGATGTTTCGCACGAGGCTTCCGTCATATTTCAGCACGTTGTCGCCACTTGACGCAGCCCTGACAATACGATTCGCAAAAACACGCAACACGACACGTCTAATCACGTCTAAAGTGCTCGGCCTGCTACGCAAAATGACGATGGAGGTCGTTAAAGTGCTGCGCCTGCCACGAAAACTGCAATGATCTGCAATGCATTTTCTGAAAACGACGCAAAAGTATTGTGCCTGCCACACAAAACCACTTTCGACAAGTTACGAAACACGTCTGAATGTCACGAAGTGCCACCCCTGCCACGCGAAACGAAGCAACGCGACGCTGGAAACCTCCAAAAGTGACCCCTGTTGCAGAACTTACAATAGGCACGGCCATACGGCCCTCACACGGACACTTGCGGACGGTTGCTAAGGGTTGCGCAACGTCGAGCGAACACATCCTCAACCCCCAGACCCCCAGAGTGACACGGGAACCCTTGCTACGCATTCGGGAAAAAAAATAAAATCTACAAGCAGCTGACACCAGAATATGGGGTCCCTCCGGTGTCATCTAACATGGCTAGCTGGCAAATATCTTTTAAAAAGTTAGAAAATCCCAGGAACATGCGGGAAAACCATGGAAAACGTATGAAATCATGGGAAAATTCCCTATATATAAATGGAGATGTTCATGTTAATGGGAAAAGCATGCATTCCTTAATTCACCCTTCCTGGGTCAGATTCCAACAGTCAAATGACATCACCAGCCAAAAGTGGTGTGGTCTTTGGATTTTCACCAGTTCCATCATTGGAGATTTCGCTAGGAAAAATATGATGATAACATGGACAGATATCATGGGGATACAACCAATGATGATCCTGCGGTTCGTTTCAAACATGTTGACATTGAATGATATTGATATTGAACCCCAGAAATGATGATCTAAGTGACATTCGCTCCCATTTTTCAGGGGAGGTGGTTCAACCACCTGTAGTCACGCTCCAAGGATGTACTCATTCACTGCGGAGATTTTACGAACAACGGTACAGAGGAGGACTGGGTGCGATATTCTGCTGGCTGTTGGGGTAGATACAGGATCTACTGTACACTGTCTGTATATATATATACAGAGACATATACGGACACAAAGGTATATATTCTATTCTATTCTGTTCTATTCTATTCTATGATTTTGTATTATATTCTATTTTATATTTTATTTTGTTCTATTTTATTATACTATATTTATATTATGTTCTATTTTATTGTATTATATGATTATGTTATTTTATTATATTATATGATTATAGCATATATTACATTGTATAATTACTATAAAATATATATATATATATATTCTTTTCTATTTGATTCTATTCTATTCAATTTTGTTATATTACATTTTGTTTTTATACCATGTTCTATGTGTACTATATGATATTATATTATACTATGTTATATATTGTATTGTATTATTATATATTATGTTATATTATATTCTATTACATTTTTTTATATTATATTATAATATAGTATATTTTATCATATTATATTATTTTTTGTTACATATTATATTATATTGCATTTTATTTTATTATGTTTTATATTGTATTATATGTTGTTTTATATTTTTTTATTTTATGTTATACATTATTTCATTTTGTTGTATAATATATTTTATTATGTTATATATTATACTATATTATGATTTATATTATTTTATATTATAGTATGTTGTGTTATATATTATTTTTACGTTATATATTATATTATTTTATGTTATATATATTATATTATATTTTGTTTTGTTTTATTCTATCATATTCTATATTTTGCTATGTTATAAACTATATTATCTTATCTTATATCATTTTATATTTTATATTTATTATATTATAGTATATTATGTTTTGTTATGTTTTATATTATATTATATGATTTTGTATGCATTATATTTTATTATATTATCATACATTTTATTATATATTTATTTTTATTATTATCTATAGTTAACCTGTATACTGGATGTATATCAATACACATAGTATCTATGTAGACATATATTTACAGAATGGTGTCATCTCGTGCCATGCATTTCCTTTATTCCTTGCGTTTGCCGTTGCTCGCCACGCTGTGGATCACAGGAATGTCGCGACTTTTGCGATTGGGCAAAGTCCTTGTCCTTTCCTCACAAGCTGTTGGCGCCTTGGAGCAGAGCGGTCGTCTCAGCATACCGAAAGATGCCAACATGTGGGTACTTTACTAATTAGGCAAAATGGTGATCTGATAGGGTTTTGATAGGGAATGGTGACTTAACATTATATTATTCAACTAGGGAAAAACTGATTGAATACTGTAGGGATTGAAATATCAAGAACATTGATTGTACTAAACAAACATGGTTGTTTAACTAGGGACACATGGATATTTAACCAGCAACAATGAACGTTTAAGGGTTCACCATCAAACATACAGGGAAACAATATGTATAGTTTTTTTAAATGAACACAAAATACGACGCCTCTAGGTTTATCTGAAAATATGGTAATTAGCGACGCCCCAATTTCACGTTTGGATACTGGGGAAACCAGCGGTCCTTCTTGACATCAAATCTTGGGGGGATGCCTCAAGCTACCTGACGTCGTAGCCTAAAGGAAGAACCTCGCGTGTTGTTGATAACAGAAGTATTAGTGCCCGGCAATGCTTCAGAGATTTTTCTTTTCAGGTAGTGATGACATCGATATACGTATATTAATCGCCCGAACCCCGTATCTTGACAGAAAAGGGGGGAAACAAAACCCAATCTTGAGATAAAGTCGATCAAAACAATGGACCACAGGGTGCAAACAGTGATTGGAGATGTTCCACTACACCAATACACTTCATGCATAAACCGGTGAATGGTTTCAGCGTAACGTGGAGAGCGTACAGCTTTGAGCGGTTTTTTCATCCTGCATTCTGCATTGGTATAAGGTTTGGGAATTTCTACGCAGTTTGTTGGTAGAAGATTGCAAAGAAAATCCGGAATGACAAGAACTAGCATTATTTTTTGTTGAAGATTGCCTAAATGCAGTGAGGGAAGCTGACCTAGGGTCTACAACACCGCACCCTAGATTTGTTACTGTAGCTGGTTGCATAGGGAAACCACCCAGAGAACTGGCAGGGGGATCCAAAATGAGCAAGATTTCTTGGTTCGTTGTTTCCATGCGGTAAATCTGATTGAGGTAGGTGACTAGGTCTTGCTTCTCTCCAATTGTATGATTGTTTCCTTTCACAGTGAAAGTCCAATACCCTTGGAAGACAATGACCTCCACTGTGACGTCACTGGACTGATGGTAAAATGTAACACTAACCATCCCAAAATAACCAAAGTCTTCAGCCAGATGTGATGGTTTTCTATGGGTTTTCGAACACTTCTTGGGAGATTGGTTATGGGGAGACCATTTTCTATGGGTTTTCTATGGGGTTTTCTGGTTATCTCCAAAATGATCGCCCAACTTTCACTCCGCGCTTTTCTCAGGTTTGCGGCAACCACGATTTGCCATGCGACGAGTCGTGGTACCGGGAACATTGGAAGGACGGAGTCGGATGGAGATTCACGTTGCTATGGGCCTCAACCCTTCATGGGGACAAATGCGGTTCCAAACCATCACCTTCATAGGGTTTTATCCCGACTTTTTCGGACAGAACAGTTTTTGTTAATTCTTGCCACAGATTTGTTAACTAATTATATATATATATATATATTGGTGATTATTGGTGGTGTTATGATTTAAACATATATTATAAATGCTGATCTTGGATGTCAACAATGAAGACATAAACCATAAAATGCAAGGATGAAATTGCAAACAACTTTGCAACACCAACAGCTAACAAGCGAACAGCAAAAGGGTACTGATTGGTTAGACGATTTCGCAAAATCATGCTAGTATTTCCTGCATAAACGTAATAGTAATATATATATATAGTAATAAGCATAATCATGATCATCAATTTTGATATCCTGGATAGTTCGTTGCAATGTCCAGGCAATACGAGACGCCTGTTTGTAGCATTATCCCGCAAACACATTGGATCTCAGCAAGAAGGCTGGTGGGATATCTTCTGCAATAAATTCACGTATGACAAATCCATGAAAATCCAATTTTTAAATAGATGAAAACGAAGTGGTTTTTTTCCATATTTACTGCATGTTAGTTTACCCCAGGGTAACACTCGGGTGTTTCTCCTGGCCTTGACGAGTGCGACGCAGGAATGGCATAGTGAACGCCAGTCTTCCAGCGAGATCTATCGGATGCTTCAAGCAGCTGGTTTCGAGGCACAGTGCTTGGTGGAGAATATTTTTTTGATTTTTGGATGCTTGTGGAAAACAAACACTCGTGTGACAAAAATGAAAGAATGCCGTGCATTCTTTGAAGCATCCATTCACAAACTATGGTTTATTACTAATTATGTCAACTCTCGAAAAGATGAGCTTCTCGCGTCAACCGAAATGTTCATTTTCTCATTTTGAATGGGGAAACACAGACAGAGCAAAACGATATTATATCAAGGTGCGCCGCACCATGAGTTTCAGGGCAGCGAGACAGCCGATTGCCTGGTTTTACTGTCAATGAATCTGCGGCATAGACAGGGTTGGCCGGTTGCTTTCAAGGATACATGGTGTGCCAAATCCAGATACTGCTTAATTCATAGGGCCTCTGGTCAATTTACAAGTGTACAGGGATAGAGAAAGCGACTGGATTTGTCCAACAGAATATAGAATAGATATGAATTGAATATTTCAATAAAAGGACTCCTTTCCATTTTAACATGTCACTCTTCCATACTCTTCCCAGGTTTTACATGGAACCAGTTGCAGCATTGCGGGAGTGAAGTTCTATGGCAGCCCCATACAGCCTGCGCAGCCAAGCAGTCGGTGCGCAGGGAACAGGAATCTGTATGAGTAAAGACTGTTTGAAGTTATGTACAATGCATGTTACCATCGACATGTCAAACTATTGAATTGGAATATACAGCGTATTATATACATACACACCATGACAAGATAGATATATTGTCTAACATATAGATAGGTATTAACCCACTTATCCCAAGAAGAAACGCAGGAAACGTAAGTGCTGTTTGAGAGATATTGCACACATTTGAAGGCAACATGTCAAGAAGACTTTGGTCGGAAGGCGCGGGCAAATATGGAGGTGTTTTCCCCTAGTATTACTAGAAATGGTTATAAATTATACCATGAATTGATCTTGTCATGTCATTGGCCTTTCATTGTTATTTCATGGTTGTATCATTTCTAAATCATTGTCATGTCATTGTTATTCTATTTTGATTATCATTGTTGTGTTCTGGCTATTACACACGTATATTATTATAAACATATGGAGGTTTCCTAAAGTGGGGATACCCCCAAATCATCAATTTTCATGGGTTTTCCCTTATAAACCATCCATTTATGGAAACATCTTCTTGAGTTCTGGACTTTGGTGACATCGACCCATCCTACCACCATTTCACTTCCGTTTTCGCCAGGACAGAAATGGCGTTCGGACGGATGCACTAGCCTCAGGGGCAGCTGCCTCGGCCATTTTTTTGGGGTTAACGTCGGTAAATCTACCATACATATTTAGCATATTGGAAAATATTGGAAACATAGATTTAGCCATGTAGCTTTCTTAAATCAGTCTCGGGTTGCAGGATTGAAAAGTTGGAGGGTTTTCAACGGCGGATGGAGAGGGTGACACAATGTGACACACCTTGATTTAAAAAAAAGTGTGTTGGGAGTCGTTTCAGGTACTTACATGGTCCGAGCTACCAAATTCAAAGAAGACTACTGTTGTTGTTGTTGTTGTTGTTGTTGTTTGTTGTTTGTTGTTTGTTGTTTGTTGTTTGTTGTTTGTTGTTTGTTGTTTGTTGTTTGTTGTTTGTTGTTGGTTGTTGGTTGTTGGTTGTTTGTTGTTTGTTGTTTGTTGTTTGTTGTTTGTTGTTTGTTGTTTGTTGTTTGTTGTTTGTTGTTTGTTGTTTGTTGTTTGTTGTTTGTTGTTTGTCGTTTGTCGTTTGTCGTTTGTCGTTTGTCGTTTGTCGTTTGTCGTTTGTCGTTTGTTGTTTGTTGTTTGTTGTTTGTTGTTTGTTGTTTGTTGTTTGTTGTTTGTTGTTTGTTGTTTGTTGTTTGTTGTTTGTTGTTTGTTGGTTGTTGGTTGTTGGTTGTTGGTTGTTGGTTGTTGGTTGTTGTTGTTGTTGTTGTTGTCTTCTTGTTGTTGTTGACTTTTCAGACCATTTTCAACCTTTTATTTTGAGCTACAACCGGGCACTGTTTCCTCGCGGTGGATACAGTAATGACATCGTAACAACCCTCCGTCAATGAATTATATAGTTGGGTGTTTTTTTCATTTCTAAAATAAGCAAGATATGATATACCGACCCATCTTTTGATCTTAGTTGTTGCGCCCAGTTGTTGCCCCGTGTTGCACATAGGATAATTGTTGATATCCTTTTTCTGGGGCTGCAGTCATTGCCAGGCGTGGCGGTCAAGAATTGAAGGAGGAGCTGCTTTTTCCGCACGGGTTCAATTTACAGGATACATCAGGATACCCTCTTTCTTAAGCATCCAATATCCCCAGGAAGAGGATCCAATATCCAAAAGTTCCCTGAGTTTTTTGCTCGCGAGCTCGCCAATTCTGGGATTCCCTCCGAAAAATGTGAGTCGCAAGCCATGTTGATGACCTGCCCACATTCCTTGAACCAAATCACAGCAGAATATTGGAAGTGGTCGCTTTTGCCCATGTTGGCCACCAGAAATGTGAGGTGGAACCTCAAGAATGACCACTTTCATCCACTTTCCATCTGTTTAATTGATTTTAATTGATTTTGCCCACCTCATTGAGTCAGTTTTTTTTTTCCAGGAGTGGAAGAAGATTCCAAAGGATGTTGATGTGCTGATCACGCACACTCCTCCACACCAGATCATGGATGAGACCCAATATGCTGGGAAGCGCAAGAAACACATAGGTGCGAGACACTGCGCTGGGCAGATGTGTTGTTTTCGGGTGTATAGTTTTGCCGGGTGTTTGCTTTTTCAAGTGGTCCAAGATTGAAATATGTGCTACATTGTGCTACCTATCATACTATCATACCCATCTACATGTTGATATGTCCTGATGAGAAACAGATGTGCTTGTTTCGAATCGCTCCACATCTCCTAATGGTCCTAATGGGATGGTAATGGGATGATGGTTGGGGTGTTTCTCAAGATGACCACAAAACCCAGCCGTCCGGCCAGGCAATTTCTGAAGAATGAATTAATTCAAACATGAAAAACAATGGTATACCATGGTTAAAAGCCATTCCCAAGTTCAATCCCGCCAGGGAATCTAGAAGCACACGTCCAGAAACAATGGGTTTTGGTTGCTATCGCACTTGGCGGTTCACCCCGGTTAGTGCCTTAGTTCACCCCAGCCCCAGCTATAAGTGGACCAATCCTACACTCATACGTGGTGTATACTGGGGTTAAGCCACTTAGGAACTGGGGCGATTCACTAAGGTTGACTTCCGTGGCCATCCAACGCCTAGGCTGCGAAATCTTGCGCCAAGTGCTGTATGGGAGGCGCGCCCCAGCAGTGCATGCCTTTGGACATGTGCATCCAGGTGCCTCGGTCGGATGATAAACCGCCGGAGTTTGGACCCACATATTTCCAAAGACCAGCTATGTTGGTGTGACATCCGACTAGTAGCTATTTTGGAGTGAACTAGACAACCAGGAGGTTTTTAAGCCACAAACATAGGTGTTCATTGTATGGAAAGGATCCTGGATATGGCTCAAAAGTGAGAGTTTGAGAATTACAGAAGTACATCTTAGGCCTGTGATAACTAATGGTCGATGAAATTTGCAAACTCAATTGATGGTTGATGAAAACTGTTAGGTTTCTGATAGTTGATCAAAGCTTGCCCTTTTGTGGCTTGGTGGTCCTGGATGCCCTAGTCATTTTTGCAACAGCAGTTCCGGTAAATTCTGACTGAGCATGTAATGTCAAGGAATGCAAATCATGCAAAAATGATCTTACATCATCAGACATTACTTCTCATCAGATATCTATACATCATCTGGTTGGTGGTTTGGAACATATTTTATTTTCCACAATATATGGGATAATCCTTCCCATTGACTAATATTTTTCAAGATGGTTAAAACCACCAACCAGTAATTGATGATGTTAAAAGTAATCAATATTGATATATATATATATATATATTATCGATGACTTCTTAAACCAGAGATCCTGATATTTTTCTGCCTCTGAATCCACGAGCAGTAGGTCCCAAAAATCTTGGTATCTCGGATACCTGAGATGGCCATCAGTGGTCCAAGCCCATAGGGTGCCATGGTCATCAATGCATTGTTTTTTTTCCCGTTGTGATTTGAAATATGAGACCATAAACATCCATAAGCTATACACAATGGTTTGACCCAAACGCACACGGCATACGCGCTGGTGCTCTAAGGCTATGGTTCGCTTCAAGAGCCCAAAACGCTCTTCATCAACTGCGCCAGTGCCACTGATCGCCGCGGCCAATCAGGTTCAGTCAATCTGCCTGTGACCTTTGTCGCGGAGCAAAGAGAAATAGAGCGATGCGGTTTCCCAGGTAGCATTGGAGCGGGCTGGGTGATTCTTTGTTGGTTTCAATTTTTGATAGTTCAGAGCCATAATTTATCATAAACAGAGAGTTTATTAAGCACCCATTTGGGAATGTAAATGATATAAATGGAATTAAATGGATATGAAATGATATGAGCCACTAAAAAGGTGTTGGTGGTTGTCACAAAATCTTGTTCATCTCTACATGTCCAGGATTAATGATCCCGATTGACGCGCTCATATTTTTCACAGGTAAAACCACCACAAATGGAGCATCAGGTGTGTTTGTCACGTTGCAACACAAGGTTACAAATTATCAGTTTTCATGTAGTTAGCATGTATAATTTTGATAAACATCCTGGAATAACGATGTTGTTTGGGCGAAAACACGAAAACAGAGATTCACAAAGCTGTTCGAAGTATGTCCCAGGTGTATGTGTCCTTCATAGGCACAGTTCTGTGTTTGTGGCTGCCGGCGATTGGCTCGAACGAGTGAACGAGTGGACTTCAAAGATTTGTCCTTTCCCTACCTGATGGCAATCTACACATAGTGGGCTATAGAAAGATACAAAGACCCAGACCACAGGGGAACTCCATATCTCCACGGGCCTCAGGAAGACTATCGACACCGAATCCTCGGAAGCCACCCCTTGGCAATGTCCAGAGTCGAGATGAACATTTGGCATGTCCACTGGTTGAGTTGGACATTTGGACATGTTGCAGCCATCTTTGAACAAGAAAATCGGCACAGCTTTCAGGAAACCCTGAGAGATTCTAATGGCGACCGAGCTTTGAGCGTCGGAACAGGTGCTTCGGCTAGTCAATTGGGAAAGCTCCGGCTGCAGTTTGGGAACAGACTGTTGCAGTGAAAAACTAGCTACCCTTCTGTAATCAAATATGGCGAGCTGGGAAGATCCTGTAGAAATGGAGGGTTTCACGGAAACATCTTTTCCTTAAACAGGGCATTGTCCATTGCCATGTTTGAGTATCGGACATTAAAAATGGATACCCAGAGCGAAATCCAAGTAGGTGGTAAAATCAACTTTGAAGCAGCTCATCCATTTTGTCTTGAGTCTTCTGGACTCATTTGCATGGATGTTTTCGTTTTAGAATACATCTATACAGTAGAAGAACGGCCCGGAAGTGAATGGGTGAGCTGCAATCAGGATTGGTAGGACCGGTAGGATTCTTTGGACAATTAATTATTTACATTGCTAGTTGAATCATTCAGTTCGTCGGGGAAGCAGTTCAAATTGCACTTCAGAAGAGACAATTTAAAGTAAGATAAAGCAAGGGAGCAATCTCCTTGTTTTCAACCAAGCACATAAGTGAGTTCGACCAACACGTGAATCCCAGATTTGCTATTCATGGCACATTTGCTGGTTACACCATGTTTTACACATATTAATGTGGGTGTCCTAAAATTCGGGGGGTACCTCTAAATCCATTGGACAATGATGATTCATGTCTATTTTCACTATAGATTAATACCACCGATATATAAACCCTAGTTAACCAATTGATGGAGGTTTCCTAAGTCATTGGGGGTACCTCCAAAAACATCATCTAAACCAGCTATTTTAACCATATGGTACCTCTATAAATCATCTATAAATCATCTATAGAATGGTTATTTTCATGGGATGTTCCATTCTAAACCAACCAGCGACAGGGGATCCCCCGTGGGTTGAAAGCCCAGCGGACCCAGGGGACGCCATGGAGCATCAGACGCCCTATGATTTACCCGTCTCCTCCTGCAGCCGCGAGGCGTTTTCGACTCCGAAAGGGGGGTTCGTTAAGGGAGATTCCTTGGGGCCTTGGTGCGGGGATTTTTTTAGATGGTTCATGGAGATTAATGATGTGTATTATACATACATATATATATATATATTGCTTTAGTATTATTTTTATCATTATCAGTATTACCGTTACTGTTATCATTATTATTGTTATTATCATTAATAATAATAATAATATGTATATATATATTTATATACATGAATGTGCTATGGGATGATATACTGTATAGATCTTTTTTGAATATATGCATACTCCATTATTCTTATTCTTGAAGTTGGAGTAGATTAAGCCATTGATTATCAGAATTACCCTCTACTTGTGGCCATGTTGCCATTTAATAGGGAAAATGATGGGAACTATCTTCGGACAAACCCATTAAATATAAATAAATCATATCTACGATATATATATATATAATTATATATATTATATATGGTTGGTGGTTTGGAATATTTTCCATATATTGGGAATAATAATCCCAATTGACTTTCATATTTTTCAGAGGGGTAGGTCAACCACCAACCAGATATATATATATATGTATAATTATATATATATGTGTAATATGTATATGTGTGTAATACGCATTATATATATATATATATGTATGTACCGTGTATATATATATATAATACGTATATAATACGTATAATATATATATATAAATATCAAATATACAGCAGGTTTTTTCAAACCGGATCCACTGTTGAAGACGGTTCCATTCAGATTTCAACGGTGCAGCCAATGGAGACTCGGAAGGGATGCTCCCAATCCGTGAATTCTGATTGGATTTGGACGTGCCCAGAATCATGCCAGATAATCATGAAGATGTGACTATGAGCCAGACCATAACCTGACATTTTTAAGCGTTATATTTGATTAAAATTAGCCAACTTACCTCACCTTTGCTGTTCAACTCGTGAATATATGTTTCAGTTGATTACCATTTGATTTTCCATAATATGCCCATCATCTTGAAGTACCTTGAAGTTGATTCTCCATTATGTTGGATTATCATCTTGAAGTATCTTGAAGTTGATGTTGAGCAGTAGAAGAGTTGGATGATTTCAACATGATTTTCTCCCCCCAGCCGAGTTCGGCCAGAAACAGGCGTCACAGGTGCGGTTCATGTACTTTTCAGCAGAGGAATGGGGGGGGTCTGCAGGGATTTGGGATTCAAATGTGCATGAGAACATATCAAACACATCTAACAGCAACATTGGGATTTAGGGATATTTAGTGGGGATATATATATAATATGATACCAATTTTGATATTCTAAGGGTTTGCAGGAAACACGTCAGCATGATTCACCCAACAAAGACTTTCAACCCTCGATGTTCGTTTACCTGAGGAGTTCATCAGCGTGTTGCGAAGGTCACCAGGGAAGCAAGAAACGCCTGGGTTTCACCAGCCATGATGGCAGCAAATGTCAGCAAATCATGCCATTTTGGGGGCCGGGCAGCCTGTCAGCCGCGTCGAAAGATTCCCTTCGGGCCGTGGAAAATGTTCAACTCCTGCCCCAACATCCTGAGAAAATGCCTAGAGACTGACAGAGTGAACGCCAATATCATGTTGTTGGCTTCATATTTTACCAAATATCCCACATGTGTGCTCAGTTCATATCACAGATCCCATTTGCACGTTTTATCAAATATTATCCCACTATAAACGTCTATAAACTACATTATTTTTACCACATATCCCACTATTAACTATAAGATCATAGATCTCATGAACCCCAGGATGCATTGGATACGTCTTGTCCCACCATGGTCGAAACTCACGTCGCAGGAGATCAAAAGGACCAGCGTAGTGAAGGCCTTGTACTGTCCTTGGATCCCGCGAATCACAGGTGGTGAGTAAGTGGGGTTGTAACTAGTTATATATATATAACCGACTGGGATATATTTCCAGTGGGATAAACCCTAGTAACAAAATGGGATAACCCAGTTGTAACATTTAGGTGGTTGTATGGTGGTTGTAACCCTGTGATAAATTAGAGCCGACTGAATGGGAACTGATGAACGGGTAACCAGCCAAATTTTCTTACCGTGGGATCTCCAGTGGTGGAGGTCGAAATGGGGGTCTGTGGAACTTGGAAGGAAATGGGAGATTTCACCAACAACTAAAGTGGCTATAACCCGAGTTATAACTGCAATAAGCAATAAGTCAATAGCTGGGATATATACATAATTATACAGAAAATCCTATGAATCTACAACTGGGAAATAGCGGAGATATATGGAGATATGATATGGGGATATCATTGGAATACTATGGGATATAGCAACAATATGATATGGGCTTCTCTCCAGCAGGAGATCAACTGCCCATTAAATCATGGGCGGGCACCTACTGTAGAAAGATTCCCAGGCATTCTGAGTAAATGACGGTGAAACACATGGTAGGTATGTCCACCCACCCTCAAACCTTATATCCTCTGAAATAAGTGGGAGATATTCATATGATAAGTAAGCAACTATATGTATAATAGTGTGATATTATAATAACTATTTTTAACAACTATTTAGAACCTCTGTATCGCTTTTTTTGGAGCTTTTGACCTAGTAAACCCCTGCAGTTTTCATCGCCTAAACCGAAACGTAAACTCCGCAGCCGGGGTCATCCGCAGATCGATGAGCTGGAAACGTTCAACCCTTTGGGAGTTTGGGGCCCAGCGACAGGCGAGCTCTACCCAGCGATGGAGGCCACTCCAGTTGTTTGTTCATTTTTTGATGGGTCAACTCACATAAATACGTACTGTATATGATCGTATATAGAAACATACGAATATACTGTGTATATATATACACAACAAATATAGACTAGTTGAATGTATATGATTAAACATATAGATTATTTAAATGTATATAAGCATATAGATTATTTATAACATATAGATTTTGTATATATATATATATAAGCATATAGAATGTATATGTACATGTACGTGTACATGTATATGCTGGCGGCTGGTTTACCGTACGTGCGTTTTTGTGTTTTTTTTGGCCGATGGGGTGGGGTGGGTTGGGGTGGGGTGGGGTGGGGTGGGCTAATAACGTTCAATGGCACTAGCACACATACTTGATGCTACGCTAGCGACCTCGTCTCTTGCACTTGCACACATACCTGATGCTACGCTACCGACCTCGTCTCGTGCACTTGCACACATACCTGATGCTACGCTACCGACCTCGTCTCTTGCACTTGCACACATACCTGATGCTACGCTACAGATGGGTTTGTGTGGGGTGGGGTGGGGTGGGCTAAGAACGTTCAATGGCACTAGCACACATACGTGATGCTACGCTACCGGTCTCTTCTCTTGCACTTGCACACATACCTGATGCTACGCTACCGCCTCGTCTCGTGCACTTGCACACATACCAATGGCAATGGCGCTGGGAAAACAGTGCCTGTGCCAATCTGAGCCGTTTGACAGCCGAGACTCTTCGAGCGAACATGCAGTGAAAGTGCTGCGCCAGAAAAAAACCGAAAAGTCCGATTTTTTTGTTCTCTCCCTGTGGCGAAACGCAAATCCATCAAAAAACAAGGCATCCTGAAACAGCCTCTGTCTACTCCTGGCGTTCACAAAAGCGTGCTAATACAACTGAAAAATGATGAAAAAATAAAACACAATGGAATTAGCCACATGTTCTGACCAAACATGACGATGATTGCTTCAAAAGTCCCGCAAATACCAAAAGATAAACATGAATGTCATCATAAAGACTCTTAAGAAAATGCCAAAACACACGCGCGGTAAACCAGGCGCCGGGATGTATATGTATGTGTATGTATGTATGTAATGTAATGTAATGTAATGTAATGTAATGTAATGTAATGTATGTATGTATGTATATGTATGTATAATATGTAACACGCATATATAAATATAAATCATATCGCTAGGTGGCTGACGTTTGCCCGAACATCTGCCCCGGAGGCGGAAAAATATATACATATTGTCAGATATAGTTATTGATATAGATTGTAGATTTGTCAATGATATACTGGAACACCAGAATATGATACAGAAACCGTGTCAATTGATCCAATGATGGTGTGAAATGTAGTGGGAATATCATAGGAATTTGGCGGAAAATGATGATCATTTCCAGAAATCGAAGACCCCAAAATCACCCAAAATGTGTCAATGTTAGCAGTAAACCGAGGATTTTCGAGTTCATACCTCAATGTTAGGAAACCACTATATAAAGTTCTATTTTTAGCACGGGGGATGCTCCATGGATTTTCACATCTTACCAGCTTTGATTGAAGGTACCTAGCCATAGATTGCCAGAGATGTTGGAAGTTGGGATGCTACTTAGCCCCACAATCGATAGATCCGGATCAACATTGAAGATTCCCTGAAAGGATAGATACCTATAGCTTATTTTGAGGTACCCCAGGTGTCAGCATTTTTCTCCCCCAGTCCAGTACTGATCAGTAGTGGTTTCCCCTAAAACTATGTGGAGATGTGGGGAGATGAACATGCATAAATCCCTATTATTTGGGAAAACCAAGGGCATCGGCGTTTTGACTCACAGCCATAAGTGGCGAAACAAATCCGAGCCAAGGCCCCGATTGCCGGAGGTCTTCATTCGTTGCTCGGAGATGCTGAGAACAACGCAACCCCGGAAATACCCTCGGGTAATCAAACGTGGCAATGGAAAATATCCCATATAGATTTTGTTCCATAAAAACGTCCATTTATGGCTGATTTTAAATTGCCATGTTTGACTACCGAAGGGTATTTGAGGTGCTGTAGTGTAATATAGTGTAATAAACACAATTCACAATGAATATGAATTGAGTTTCTTCATAATATGATAGAAACCAATGCAGCAACCGACCATTTGGCAATTTTCCCGAATGCGTAGCAAGGGTTCCCGTTTCACTCTGGGGATTTTTGGGGTTGAGGGTGTGTTTGCTAGACGTTGCGCAACCGTTCGTTCGCCACCGTTCGTATGAGGTCCCTATGGCCGAGCCTCTGGGAGTCCTGAAAAACTAGTCACTTTTGAAGGTTTCAAAGGGCGCGCAACCTCGTTTCGTGTGGCAGGCGTGGCACTTTGACATCGCAACATGTTTTCATGAGGTGACATGCGCAATATGTTCGCCAGGTTTTTAGAAGATTAGTTCAATTTTTCGTGGCAGGCGCATAACTTTGGACGCGTGGTGCATCTTCTTTGTGCGAATAACACTGTCAGGGATGCGTCAAGTGGTGACAACGTGCAAATCGGATGGCAGGCGTGGCACTTTGTAACATGTGATGAAAATTGACGGAAGCCTCGCACGAAACATCGATTTTGGGGTAGCGAATTTTGGGGTTCATGAAGAACATTTATATGTATAGGAAAATGTTGATTTTGGAGCTACCAAGAGTGACAATTTGAGGAAGTCTCGTGCGAAATGCACGTTTTGGGCTTCCAGACCAATATGTCTCATCTCGATTCTCTGATTTTCTTGTGGTGTCGCCGTGTCTATGGGGAAGATGCTTTCATGTTGAAAAGGTTTCAAACGAGGTCATATGATGTCATATGCCGTTTTTGGCAGGCGTGGCACTTCGTGACATTGTCACGTGTCTAAGAAAGTGTCGACAGTCGTTTTGTGTGACAGGCGCAATACCTTTGCAAGGTTTTCAGAAGATGAGTTGAATTTTTCGTGGCAGGCGCAGCACTTTGGATTTTGGAGACCTCCATCATCATTTTGCATGGCAGGCGCAGCACTTTAGACGTGTGGTGGTGCGTCTTTTTGTGCGAGTAACATTGTCAGGGCCGCGTCAAGTGGTGACAACGTGCAAATTTGGTAGCAGAGGTAGGACATCGTGAGAGTTTACACTTTACACTCCACACTCCACACTCTACACTTTACACTTTACACTCCGCACTTTACACTTGACGTTCCACACTCCACACTTTACACTTTACACTCCACACTCCACACTCTACACTTTGCACTCCACACTCTACACTCTACAATCCACACTCTACACTTTACATTTTGCACTCCACACTAGAGACTCTACACTCTCACTTTACACTTCACACTTGACACTTGACACTTGACACTTCGCACTCCACAATTCCCACACCCTACACACATTCCCTACTCAACACTCCATTGTCTTTGCGCTCCCCAGCATGCACTCCACTCCATTCCACACTCCGCAGTCTACACTGGTACCCTGACAGGAGAAGGATGCACAAGACTGTTGAAATAGTTTGTTTCAAAAAAGTGTTTTACGTGACTGCATGTTTATGTGTTTCGACATCTGTACCGTTAACATATGTGTGAGCATTCGGGTTCGTGGGTTGCATCTTGTTTGAAACGGGGCATGCATAAGTTGTCGGCCCAGTAGGGGTGAAACCGGTCCAATCATACGCCATAATTGGGGATGGCACAATTCGTTAGGCTGATGCCGCTAATTGGGGATGGCAAGTTATTGGGTTTCCCACGCAATGCCAATGCCATTGGCCATTAACTTATTATCTTATTGGGGAGAGGGCGGGCCATGCCAATCAATGGTTCACTGTCACTTCTTGGGATTCTTTGTGGTTGGTTTTGTTGAACAGAGCGTCAGCAAACTCAGTGAACATGCTGTCCATTCCTATTTAAGCCTGCGTCGATCAAAACTTAGAGCGGCAACTTTAGGATGGTGACTTCTCTTGCACGCGGGTACACCCCCAATGGTCTATAGTTTATGATCCCCATTGATTGTGCAGAAATATTACCCCCCGTAGTTCCGAAATTTCAAGTTATAAGTTGGGGGGTTCTTAAGATGGGTGATCCCCAAGTCACCATGGGTTTCAATACTGTAATGATCTAATGACTTGGATGATTTGGAGTACCCATATTTCAAGAACCCAAATAAAGTATTCCCTGAATCCATTGGATAATGATGATATGCTCATTAACTATAGATATACCACCTTTTTTAACCCTAATTTTCACCAATATGGAGGTCTCCAAAAATGAGGGTATACCATGGTATACCCGAAAAAAAACATCGATTTTCATGGGATTCCCATTAAAAAAAAAACATCCAGGAGCATCCAGGACCATTGGATACCTCCATTGGAAACCTCCACGGCACCATCTTGGATCCCAGGTTGGAAATGGGACCCACCTGGGACTTCAACAGTTCTGGCTCCCAGCTGGGAGAACTGGAACATGATCTAGGTATACCATTCTATATCCATATTAGATCATATGTGTATGCATAGATATCAGTGGAATATCATAGTGTATTTGTATAGCATATATACATATATATATATATTTATTATATGTTTTTAATTGTGTATATATATATACCGTGCATAAACATACTCCAATAAGATCCCAGTCCACTTTTTGCCGGATCTTTTTTTGGTGCCTTTTTGGCATCCCCAGGTCCCAAGATTTGCGTGACCTGTGGCCTGCATTGCAAAGACTGTCCAGGGCATCTGGGGTCCGAAGTCTCAGGGACGGGCGCGATGTGGGGGGACTGGGGCCTGGCCCAAATGGAGGTTACCCTCTGGTAAACTAACATAGCTATGGAAAATCACCATTTTTAATGGGAAAATCCACTAAGCTATGTTAAATTACCAGAGGGTAAGTCATAGGGGTACCCCAAGAGCTATAGATGGTTTATGGTGGAAAATCACGATCCGAACATGAATAGCTAGATGATTTATGATGATTTATGATGATTTGGGGTAGCCCTAAAATATAGGAACCCCCTACTCATCATTTAAATCTACCCTTGATATGTTGGGGATGATCATAATCCATGAACTGGGAACCTCCACTAAGCCCAGTCACGAACCACTTTTTGGGGTGGAGAGAATCCGGATTTGGACACTGCTCAAGTGGTGATAAATTATTACGACCTTACTGCTACGTCACGACGGAAATAGGGTAGCTATCCTCAAAGGACCATCTTTTAGATTAGTGATTAGTAAATTATTAGTTGTGACTTATCCAGAATTATGTGAATATGGACATCAATTGTTTTGGTTTAGTAGTTTAGTAGGTTCTGCAGATCGGTTTTTGAATGTCAAGGCTCCAACGGCGAACATGAAATCTACTGCCACTTACAATGCCGATGACTCGTCAGCTAAAATACAAAAGTTGCAAGCTAACTCCAGCAATGATATGTTTAATCATCAACTCCCGTGGGGGATGATGACCCTACTTCAGGTGTTCATATGTTGTTGATTGGAGCACGCAGGCCGCTGGCTCCTTTCTTTTTGCTGACTTTGGTATCTGGAAAGTGGAAGACTTACTGATATGTTTTTCAGGTGGTGGAACCAGTAGATCATTGATTGGCCCCAAGAAATGTTTCAGAAACAAGAATTGCACTCCGTAAACTCACTAGTGCTTAGATTGGGAGTCATGGTCTTAGATTCGTAGGGAATGGGGGAATGATCTATAGTGACCATTACCCTCCAGTAAATTAACATAGACCCTGCCAGATAGGGGTTGGAAGATTCGTTTCCACTTGCAATTGGTGATTTTCAGGGTCTATGTTGATTTGCCAGAGGGCAACCGTCATCCCATTTCCCATCATTTCCCCATTCCCTACGTTTAGAACCAGTAAATCAATGAGAACATCTTCAGCCATGACCTTAGCACGTCGACCGGGGTGTCCCGAGGCACATGGAATTCCATACACCGTGCCTGGGCTGACAGACATTGGATGACAAGGGGGATACGAAAATCGGAAATGCCCCCAGGACCCTGAGGATTTGCATCGATTGACCGCGAATCCGAACTGCGCAGAAATTTCACTGGCCATAAACCATCATAAACCCACATTTGACCCCAGGTTTTTCACACGTTTCTCAACTTGCCATTGGTTTAAAGATGTTTCAAGGACCAACAAGTCTCAGTGATGGCTGTGATTGCCATCTTTTTTGATCCCCATAGTGATAGAAATTAAACATCCCATTTTATGGGAGGTTAACCCTCAACTGCAGCCCCAAGTACTTCAGGGCTGGAGCTCCAAGGCTCTTCAATCCTTTCATGATGAATCCGCTCTTGAAGCTACTGCGACAGTCCAGGGACTCAGAGACATGGGAGCATCTGAAAGTTCGGGGAGACCCCCTAAATCTGCCATTTCTCCGCCTTTTGTTGTATGTGTTTGAGCCTGGGAGTCTCCCGTCTTGAACCTTGACAATGCAAATCAGTGTAAAGCCCAGCCTATAGCAATTCTGGTAGCTGGCTGTTCTCCGACTGGTGAAATGGATCTTGCAACATGGTGGCTAATCCTTATGCATGGCTACTTGCAGGGTTTCAAAAGAGCGTGCTTAGCGAATAATGAGGTCGTAGCTTTGCTTGAAGTTGGTGCTTTGATCCAGGTTGACCCCCAAAAGTTTGAAGCTACAATGGTCATTGGATTGGTTGAAGGGAAACTCGCAACCGGAAACCCTTGTTTTTTACCATCAAATACCATCAAATATAGAGCTGGTTGGTGCTTTGGAACATGTTAATTTTTCATATATATATATATGTATATATATATATATTGGGAATAATCATCCCACCTTTTCCATATATTGGGAAGTTCATCATCCCAACTGACTCTTATATTTTTCAGAGGGCTAGGGCTCAACCACCCACCAGATTTGGAGTTTTTCAAAACGTTCAGGACCTGTATGGCCTGCCACAAGTTCAAGTGCCACGAGGTGGGTACCCTCCAAATGGCCATTAAAAAAACCATGGGATTTATGGATTTATCGGGAAAAATGATGATAAACATTGTATAAACCATGGGACATAGGATTTTTTGGGGGCAATTGGTGATATACCACAGGATTTTTTGTTATCCCAAAACTATATAGTAAGACAAACCCAAAAACCAACGGTTCGGTTCGGGTCTTCAAAAGTCAATGTGGGGTGCCAGTTCTGCTGGATGAAATTGATGCGTTGAGATGCTTTTAGCTGGTGGTGTGGGAGAACAATAGTATGGGGATAAAAAAATATTTTAAACCAATAAGACTGCTTGGGACCAGCCACAAGTGGCAAGCAAGTTCAACAATCAAGTTTGAACAATTTCGATATAGGATACCAGGATACTACTGTAACCGTTGTAACGGTGCTTGGTGGTTTCATTAATATGTTTTAAGATGATGATCCCCACTCAGGTCAGACTTCGGATAGGTTGAAACCACCTTTTTCAGTTATGTTGTTTTCAACAAGATCCCCCGCGTATTTTGTTGATTTTTCTATCTTGTTGGGAACCCCAAAAAGAGGATTATCAAGGATCAAATGTCTAACTCCGATAGCTGACACGTACTCTTGGCCATGTCCTGTCGTTGCATAAAGCGTTTGGTGATTTTGCATGATTTTGCGAGCATGTTCACATCATGATTTGGGCCGGTCCTTTGGTAGGTTTTTTGCTCAAAACATTGCAATTTGAGTCGGAAAATGGTGATCACTCGTGAAATTTTGGGGTACCAAATGGTATCCCAATGGTATCCCAATGGTACCCAATTCTTCGACAGGAAGTGACTTCCGCCTTAGCTGGCACCTCAGTCGTGACATGGTGAAGCCAGTAAGGGGATTAGTACAACTCATTACAACTGTCTAGACAACGATATACTATATGTATATGACAGATATATCCCATCTGCTCATATACTATAATACAATCATACATACTATATATATATACATATATATAGAGATTTATGATTTGACATAGTTGGTGACATAGATTTCACCATGTTTGGCAGATCTGACCCAACGGACCCAACGTTTTTCCACGTTGGCGTTTTGAGGTGGAGACCTTGCAACGCTTGCAGCCGGGTGAACTTCCAGCGCCCCTGAACTTGGTGACAGGAAAGTTGGGGGACCCAGGGACCCAGGGACCCGGGGAGTGTGGATTGGGAGGATCTTTGATTATAGTATGGTATAATATATATATATATATTATATGTTATAGTATGTTATCATAGTATATATAGATGGGATATTGTATTATAGTTGGTATGGATTGATGATCAATAATTTTCAATTGGTAAACGCATCAATTGATTGTCCACGTATTCAATCATATTCAATATCTTTGATGGTTAGGGAGTATGGATTGATTTATATTGATTTACTATTATCCACATGTTCTTTTTAATATTATATATAATATATTATTACTATTATTATTATAGTGTATATATAGATGGGATATTCACAGTTGAATCAATCCATGATTTCTTGTTAATAGTCAACAACTTCCTGTTATTTTTCAATGATGTCCCATCAACGCCTCATTAACATCCCAAAGTTTCCCATGACTATCCCATCATTTCGCATCAATATTCCATAGTTTCTTTTTTGTGATGCGTGGTGTTCAAATTTAACAAGGGAACTCGGAGATGTTTCTTTGCTGGGTATTGAACAAATCACTGACAGAATTAGTAAGAAAAGAGTTGGACTTTGATGCACAAAATGACGGTGGTAGTGGTTGGGTGTGGTATAGCAACCCAAAAACATAGAGTTTAGGAAAATCCAGCCCAACTATGTTGTGGGAAAATGTTCACTATTTTGGGATTGGACAATTATATATAATTATCGCTCTTGTTCAAAGAACAATCCCATATTGTAGGACAATCATATGGGTTTTGTCTGAAAATAGAGTACCCTAAATCCTTGGTGCATGATTTTTTTCCCTGTTGAAATAACCATTTAGGGTACTGTCTGTATATGTACCCCATGTCCAAACAAACCCATATACACCATCCACATTTTTTGGGGGCCTTGGCATAGATGTCCTTTTCCCATTGGTTGGTTGATTAATAGAGGGTTTTGAAGAAACCCCTTTAACAGGTAAATGATGATAGATGGTATACCAAACCGGCCCCTCTATTTTTACCAAAAAGACATTATTGGGCCTTGCTACAGGTATGTTGTTATTTTTTCGACCACCGGCGCCTGAGGTCTGCGTTCTTCTCAGACACAGGCGCCGATACAGAGGCCTGGGGCCGAATGTCTATGACCTGTCCGCACCGTAGATGATGGTTATATGGTTTTAATATGTTATAACCCAATCATATAACCTTATAATATAATTCCAATGGTTATAATATTATATAGATTACCCAATCATGTAAGGCTAATATAATCATATGTCACTATATTTTATAACCCAGATCATTGGTTATATGGTTATAGGAATATCATTCCCAATGATCTGGGTAAATTATAGTGACCTTATAGTTATAATGATAGGAATTTACAGATCCCAATGATCTGGGTAAATGTTCATTTTTACCTCACTGTGAACTCACTGGAATCATGATATTAGTAAGGCGGAATGATCCCCAATATAGCCTTGTGTCAGGTCAGTGAATTATTATTCTGGTTGGTGGTTTGGAACATGTTTTCCGTATATTGGGAATAGTAACCCCAACTGACTAATATTTTTCAGAGGGGTTGAAACCACCAAGCAGTATAATTTGCCCAGAATGATGGTAGTAAAATGATAAGGCAATGCTACGTATGCTTAGTATATTCAACTGTAATGAAATCTGCAATGATGGTTTTATTTATAATCGCAGCCCAGGATCAATCAATCCCTAGTTTACTCATTGGGGGTACCATTTACAACGGGAAACATCACTATTTTGGGATCTCCCACTATTGACAAACTAGGGATTTATTCAGCCGGGGCTAACATTATAGGAGTATCATCCCCAGTAATGATGGTAATAAAGGGAAAAATGGATAATGATAATTATGGTAAGTATATTTACCTGTAGTGAAATCTGGAATGATGCTCAGCAAAGGGGCTTCATCCCCAGATTTAGGCAGATTGAATTGTAACATTTTGTCTGAACTGAAGGGCTTCATCCCCCATTGTTGGGCCGTTGGGTTTATTTCAGGTGGGTGACTTATTGTACTTTAGCTCCCTAAGATCCCCATTCCATGCTCCCAATGATGTGGAACTTCCCATCCACCATGCTTTCTCCAGCTCCAGGTCGGGGGCGTCTCTGGGCAACCTACCCGGTAATGAAGTGTTACTCTTTACGAACTGAAAAATCATCATGTTTGAAAACACTAAATCATCGATTTTCATGGGCCATGCCTTCCATAGCTGTCTTAAATCACCGGAGAATGCTGCTTCAGTTTACCCTTCAGCAAACTAAGGTGGCAATGACGAAGATTATCAAGCAATGGATTCCGTAGACAGATTTCCGACTGAAAGTTCCTTTGTCTATCCAGAAAAAACAGGAATCATCCCTGCCATTGGACCATTCGCTGATTTCGTCGGATTTGGTTCCCAGGCCACTCCTTTCTTGGTAGAAGAGCTGACTGAAGAAGGCTCTGAATCTTGCGCCACTTTCGAGCTGGGTAGATATCTGAAGTATCCTGAAGTGGGTGAGGATGCGATGGTTGATTACACTTACACCATCTTACACCCCAAAATGTAGATAATGTATGAATATGTATGATAATGTGCTGTGCAATGTTTTTTATTTGCAGGTCTGTGTGCGTTTGCTTTTTCGGCACACATGTCTTTGTTGATTTTGTTAACTGTTATCGACATTTTAATATGTATCTGTAAATTTAACTGTAGCTACTAGATATCAAATGGTTACGTTTTTTCCCAGATTTTGATGTTGGGAAGATCGAAACCCTAAATCCTTATGTAATTGCGCATAAAAAGCATGGTTTCCGCTTAACATGTTCACTGAAACAAAACCAGTGACTTGTGTATTCCTTGTACTTGTATTTTCCTTTCACTATTACCTGTAAATTACCATAGTTCAATAAATGGAAACAGTTCCAGTTAACTTTCATTTTACACTTTTGTATAGCACTTTACTATATTATATGTATTAATAACATACACTGTGTCATATGTTACAATGATATAGTTCACTGTAATTAAGTAACTATGCCGTATTCCTGAGACTAGCATTAGTGACATACACGAAAAACTCTGGTAATTTCACATAGCTGATGAAAATGATTCATTTATGGATGATTTATACTGCTTGGTGGTTTGGAACATTTCCTATTTTTCCATATATTAAGAATAATGATCCCAACTGACTAATATTTTTCAGAGGGGTTGAAACCACCAACCAGTATATATATATATATGTATATATGTATGTATACCAGTCAACCATTATGGTTTTCCAAGCTATGTCAAATTACCGGAGAGTAAACCACATGAAAAACATTCCATTAAAACCTACTAATTCCCATTCACTTCCCATGAAATTCCTAGAATATCCCATGAAATCACCATATTACATGACAATTTATGGTCATTATGTATTAAGAACATTTAATAACCATCATGAATCACCATTGATCACCATGAATTTATAGGCTTTCCAACCCTCTGCGGCCAGGTGTGAAGATCGTTCACGAGTCGATCCGCGCCCGCAGTGTCAAAGAGTTGCAGCAGGACGGAAATACAGCGATCGAACCTGGAAGAATGGATGGTTTTTGTTGCATATGTTTACTGTGAAAAATCAGGATTTAATGGGAATTTACCCATTGAAAATTGCTGAAAACATCTGAAAACATCTGAAAACGTACATTTGACCACTAAAAAATATGGTGATTTGACCATGATTTAAACCTCAAAAAATGATATTCAATCATCAATCATAAACATTCAACCAGTAAAATGTGCGAGGAAAAGTGGATTTGACCATCGGTGTGTTAACCATTAAAAACGGGAGATCAACCATTAAAATGGTTAAAATGGTAGTTGATTTCTTTAAATTTATTAACCATTAATGGTCAACCAACCATATATGTATATATATATATAAAGCAACCATTAAAAACGGACAATGTTCACTATCAAAGTTTGGGATTTATATAGCCATCAAACATGAGTGAGTTAACTTTGATTTAAGCATCAAAATGCTGATTTAACGAACAATCCAGGAGAATAAGTATAGAATATATAACTGCATATGTAGATAAGATCCGGCAGATCTTCACCGGAAACCATGGCGTTTCCCATGAAATATCGGGGTTCCTCTCTTAACTGTCCCTTAAACCAATTGACTTCCCAGGTTTTTCTGACCTCCCATAGTGGTTACCCCTTTGATTTTATCAACCCTGGGGATCTCTCCGGAGATGGTCCGGGGTGGAGGCTGGATATCAACACCTCCATCCCCTTGATGTTAAATACCCCCATTGTACGGGGGGGTGTTTAATGGCAACGGGTGACAGGGGGAAGGGATTACGCTTGGAGAGTTTAGTCTGAACCTGGTTCTTGATTTCGAAACTTCTCCATGTTTATCCCATTTTTTGATCAGCTTCGAAAGGGGTAGTTATGGTAGCGCAACCATCAACCAACTCATTGTTGTTCAAGAACAGTTGGGGGGTTCCTGAAATAGAGCTACACCCAGTCATCATCATCATCCATTTTTGTTTGGGATTTTCCATGAAATAAACGATCCATTTGGGGGTACCAGGAAAGCCCCAGTTGCCGCATCACCAGGCCTCTCAGGATTTGGTGGAGCAGTTTACCGAGGCAGGATGGTTTATGGTTTACCTCATCGAAGATGGCCTTAAAATGCCTCGGCTTCAAATTCGGTGATGGATTGTGAAATGAGTGAACAATGAGTGTAATTCGAGTTCTAAATTCATTTTTTTTTGCTATCCAACGTATTTAACATAGTTACTGAATGATTGCGAAATGTTAGATAACTGTGGTAACTTAGGGATGCCACAATTTGCACAACCGATCTGGCGGGAACCTGAAAATTGGGATTCCAAAAGGATTTTGCTCTTAGCTTTGTGAGTTCCATATGAAAACCTGGAGGTGGAAGGGAATGGTGTGTTTTGCCAATTAGAGAACGGCTTTGAATTAAGCAGAATGGAGCCTGGCCAGCAAAACAGATGTAAAATTTGCTTTTAACAACAATAAAGGCTTGACCTCATTGTCACCTTGCCAAACCTCTGTAGATTTAATCAACCACTCCAAAATGGTCTCAACGCTGCATGATCCCGGTTCTATCAAACGGTTTTCTGAAGATAACCAAAAAGTCACATGACTCTGCAGAACAAGTTTGCTGGTTCCATCAGGGGATGTTGTAGGTATAGTGATTGGTTCAACTAAGGTAACTGTAGTAATTAATAATAATATGTAATAATCTATATTAACAACATGTTATGTTCAACTAAGGTTAATATAGATACATATAGACATATAGATACATAATGTTTTTTCTTCAGTTGTATGTCAAGGGATGGGAATGTCAACGGGTGGTTTCAAATGGCCCCCGCTTTTCCCCAGATATGAGAGATGATTGAGATCAATTTGCCACGGCATTTATATTAGCCAAGCAGGAAAAAGTACAAACACATGTGGTATTTTGATGTATTTTGCTCAGGTGTCCCGAAAAAAACATATCCTTGTACCTTGTGCATGAAGACACTCACCACTTCGAATGAGAATTCTGTTTGAACATCACCTTCGTTGCCGCTACCAATGCTGGGCAAGCTCTGAACCCAAACAATTTATCCCGGAGGCCCCCATTGATGGTGAATTTCCAACGTTTCTGTTTGGTTTTGGCCAATTTTCTGTTGAATCAAGATCTTCCAATGTGTTGGTTGAAAATCGAATCTACCATGTTTATCTAAGGTTGTCTCAAAACATGGGGCCACAAAATCCCAGGGTCCATCATCGTTTTCTTCAGCGAAAAGTGCAATGTTGCCGTATCCCTCATTCTAGACAAGTTCAACTATCATATTCAATAATATGGTTGAGTATATATATATATACAATTAATAAATACATATATATATAATGATATGTATGTCACACATGGGATTGCAGGGGGTTGTCTGAAAAGTATTGAAAAGTGGGTACCGTACCTCATCCCACTGGTTTATCTTCATGTTCATCATAAACGTGGCCATGAATAGGGAGTACTCCCTCGCATGTCCGCAGAAACCAACAATATATCTATATATATAATATTATATATATATATATATATTATCGTCCTGAAGTAGATAGAATGTTGAATTTCAATGATATTCCAATTCTACCGTTAAATCCATATTCTATGTACTCTAGGATTAATGCATATTCACCCTGGAGTAGATATAGATTATGTATATGAATAGATACTCCAGTAGTACACTCCAGTATAAAATGTGGAAAACCCAATCACAAACCACCCCCAAAACATCATCAACGGGTGGGATTTCAACCATCCCTAAATGGTAGGTCCATGACAGTGGGTTTGCCTAATGTCTTATTAGATATATGAATACATATCCATGTCCACCCAAAGTACTTAATAATAATATACCATTATATATAATATATATATATGTTATTAACATGACAATAATAACAACAACAATAGTAATAACAAGAACAATTATGTTTATAATATAATAACAAGATTTATGTATTATCTCACTATAACTTTGCATCAAAGTCTTTGTCTCCATGCCCCCAAGGCGCGGAATGCGGAAGCGAAAAAAAGCACCAGAGAAATCAAGATACTCGGCTCTACCAGCAATGAGTTTCTATGGGGATTGTGAAAAGGGGGTTGTACTGGGGATGATGCTAGTAATCCAATATATGGGTGTATAAACATGTAGATATATATTATATATATATAATATTATGATATGCACCCGGACAAGTTGTCTTGCAGGCGGAAAAAAGTCATATTATGATATAGTTTGATATAATTGAGATGCATTTTTAAATTACACTCTGGTGAATTAAGGCAGTGCTATTGAAAATCATCCTTTTCAATAGGTAAATCATCCATTTACATGGATTATGTTCCATAGCTATGTGAAGTTGCCGAAGGGTATAGCACTTCCCAATAAGATAGAAAAACTTAAATTTACCATTACATGTTGGGAATGGATTCTGACCAATCTTGTAGTTGGGTGTGTCCCGAAATCGTGGATTTATTCTTCCTTTAGGGCCATCGTTAAGGGGTAAGTGATCATCAGCCATGATATTTTTTTGTGTACCCTACGTTCAGTTCAACCACGAAGTTTAGCACCACTAAGGTATTCCGATGAATTCACTGGGGTCATTTCTCGACTACGTACTCTTTATAAACATGTAGCTAATGTAGCTTTGTATCTCCACCAAATGAGAACCAATATCAATTGACCATGATTTTCTTTTGACTGGTTCACCAAGTTGGGAACTTCCACTCTTGAGAAAAAAAACTCTTTTGCGTGAGGACTCCTATGGAAGCTCCTGAGGTCCTAGGGCAGTGGAATCTGGTGGCGCAGGTGGACTGTTGTGTGTATATGACATAATATATATATATAATATGTAGATAGGGGTACATCAGCGTAGATTAGAGTAGATTGGATCATGTAGATCATGTTCAGGTCGTTTGTCACCAAGGGATATTTATGTGCCAATGTGTTGCGCCATTGGCTTGATGATCTCCCCAAAAAGTTTGCCTCGCTGGAGGACGCTGCAACCATCGAAAAGATCCGGGCCGTAGGGTCGCTCAGCTGGGAAGCAACCGGAGTTATATAGAGAATATCCCCACTGATATGGGATTCTATGGGTTATTAATGTGGATTCTAAACCACGGATCGTGGGATGCACATACAAGTAGCCTTTGGGGTATGATTTGGGTGGTGAAGTACCGAAAAGGAAGTTTTTGGATCCATAGGGATTGTATATTATTGCGCATTTAGATCATTTTAGATCCATATGATTGTATGTTAAGATCTATACATAATATCTACGGCTGTACACTAGATGTGAGGCGTTGAATTGTCGACAGAAAAGTGGAAAATCTACCATGAACTCACCAAGTGGTGATTTTCCACTATAAATGGTGATTTTCCTGCTGCTTCTTGATGGCTAAAATGGGTCCTCATTTTTCGCTCGATGGAATGGCGCAACGATATGAGAAATGGCTATGGGGCTGGGCTACAACTATACTCCAGGGGTTGATCATCATCCCTATGAAAATTTGGATACCCTCTGGAAAACATACAAAAAACGACGGAAAAGCACCATTTTTTATGGGTAAATCCTCTATAACATGGCTATGTTCAATAGCCATGTTAGTTTACCAGAAGGTAATTTTATGGAGTTGCTTTTCCCCCATTTTCAGACACACAATGATCCATAGGGCTATGGGTTGAAACATGTCAAAACCATGAAAAAAAACTGGTAAACATCAAAACAGGTACTGTAAGATGAATGGAAGTTCATCAACCCAAGTTCAGTGGCATCAAAGTTTGAACCCATTGAACCCATCACCAATAATTGGATAATTGGTTTACGGGAAAATCAATCCATTGGTACAGCTGCTCTGATGTAGATGCTGCCTGGAAATATATGGAGGTTTACGAAGTCATAGGGCTATCCCCAACATCGTTCTAGTGTGGATGAAAGAAATCCTGCACCAGTTGGTAGATGGTTTATGCAACTATACACCCATTACTTACCTCGTTGGTGGTTTGGAACATGAATTTTATTTTTCCATATATTCGGAATAATAATCCCAACTGACTTTTATATTTTTCAGAGGGGTTGAAGCCAACAAACAGTTACAGTGTTTTATAGTTACTAGTACTTATCAACTGGTGCAGGATTTCTTCCATCCACAGTATGGTGACTTGGGGACCCCCCCAGTTAAAGAACCCACCGTCATATGAAGTCACCTGGAATCACCTGGAGTTTGCTTCAGGTGGTCGCTCAGTTCGCCAAAGACATGCCCCTGTCGTGCGTTCGCTGCAAGGTGTCGGCTGAGTTACAGTGTAGCCTCAGTAGCCTCTGGTAATCAATCACGGCTAGGAAATCACCAATTCTTTTTATTCGATGATTTTCCCATGTTCATCACTGATAGGGATAAAATCCCAATGTCTTCCCAAATGTCTTCCCATAGTTTCCGATGTTTTCTCCCATGGATTTATGGGGCATATTTAGTTCGCCCACCTTCGGCTGCAGGTGGCGCCCAAGTGGCGGAGGGAAGGCTTCGAGTCCTTCTTCGTGAAGCCTGACAAGAAATCCAAGGAGACATGGCTATGGATCAATACCCATAACGTGGGTCATGCGATGCCATAAACCACCCATGACTGGGAATGGTAACCACACAACCTATAAAAATGGTGAAATTGGGATGGTTTATGACATTGTTTTACCCACATTAGATACAATTTCTTAGGGGATGAAGATCCATAAATCCCAATAAATCCCAGCTATTTTGATGCTAGGGTTTTCCCAGCTATTTTGTGCTATTCTTGATTTTAGCGGTGTTAGGGGTTTTGACATGCTTTGACCCATCCCCACATGTTGGTTTGTCTGAGAATCGGATATACCCCCCAGGTTATGGCATTTTCATAGGGAAAATGGATGAACATGGTGACAATCCACTGGATTTAGAGGTACCCTATTTAGAGACAGACATGAGCCATTGAAAACACCCTGGTTGACTGATTATTCAAAGGGGAGTAAAAACTACCGGGGAAAATGGGGATAATCATAACCCATAGTAACTAGAAACATATCGTGGAAAGATTAATGGAATAGTTATATGGAAATTTCATGAACATGTATGAACATGGAATAATTGTGGAATACTGTATCATCTCCTTGAAGTACTGATGTGATTGAGGGGTTGAAGAATCATGGAGAATCATGGATTTGGGATGGGATTTCCAGAGTGAACTCCTACACCAGATAGGTGGTTTATCCCATTATATACAGGGTTTCAACATGTTTCAACATGTTTCAGGTGGTGCAGTGGTGTAGGATTTCTTCCATCCACAGTATCACCATCAAAAGAAAATATGAGGTTCATAAATACCGAAAACGGAAATTCGGTGGCGAACTGATGAGATGTACACCTGAAGGGAGATGTGTGGATACCGAGGATACCTAGTGCGGGGGCGAGTTTGGGTTTCCATACTTGGACAGGATTGTTCAACACTTTCCCATTTTTCATGATGAATCAACGGGAAATCTGCACGAAACCATGCGTTGTCCCATGAAACATGTTTATGTTTTCCTGTAAATCGCTCTGAAAAAACCATGTGTAAAGATCCAGCTTGGAACTTTTTCCCGTTTTTTTCCACTTAAATTATGGTTCCACTATGTTCCAATGATATAAATTGACCATCCCGGCTGTCGCAGGAGCTTTTAGCGTTGCCACAATACATTCGCGACCTCTTGAGGTGCGCCTCCCATTGCGAGGGATGGGATTCGTCTCTGAAAACCACCATTTGTTTGTAGGTAAATCATCCATAGCTGGTTGGTGGTGACTGGAACCATGGAATTTTATGACTTTCCATTCATATTGGGAATAATATCATCCCAACTGACGAACTCCATGATTTTTCAGAGGGGTAGGTCAGCCACCAACCAGTCATACATGATGCATTTTTATTTTTTGTTGTTCATCAATTGTTCGTAGCTCTGTTAAACTCCCCGAAGCTAATGATAGTGGTTCTGCTGGGCGACGATGATGGGAATTCCCCCAAAGGCAGATCTTTTCATTCTGGTGGCTTGGTTTAGATGCTTGGGATGTAGCTATATGGAAAATCCATCATGCTTAGATCATTTCCTAGGGAAACCAATTGATGTCCATAGCTATGTTACTTTACTGGAGCATATATATAAATAGATATCCTACAATGCTTGGTATAATGCTTGGTATAATGTTTGGTATGATGGGATGATAGTCTATCATCAGTTGGTGGATAACATGGATAATTGATGGTATAGCATGGTATAACGGTATAACCGTGCAAAAATGATGGATGATTTTGCCAATACAGTAAGAATTGGGTATACTGCGCAGTTGGATAATTCTCTATGGTATGTGATGCTCTTTGTTAATTTAACAAAATGGCTATTGAAAATCACAATTGTTTGGTATGTATATACAGATATATACAGATATATATACAGATATGTACAGTAAATGATCTATACATGGGCCATTGTCCATAGCAAAGTGATAGATTGCCAGAGGCTAACCATGGGACATTCGAACCGGCCGGCTGGATGAAGCCTTATCAGTTAGATCTGGCAGTCTTTGAGCAGAAATTGGCAATTGGATCAGCCAACTGGGAGACCCTCTGGTAAACATACAAAAGACTATTGAACATGGCCATTTATAGTTGATTTACCCATCAAAAATGGTGATTTTGCCATAGTTATGTTAGTGTACCAGAGGCTAACATGCAGGGAGCCTTCAGTAGTCTCAGCTGGCAATGGAAATTCGGAATTTGGAATGGAAATTCTTCTTCTAGGCATGGGGAGTCGTTGCCAAATCTCAATGTTACATGGTTATATGATGTTATATGGTCAAAAGCTAGAGCAAAATGATCTCAGATTTTCATAGATTTTCAGGATGCCAATTTTGCCCTTATTTAGCTTGGCATGCCAGCTGCCACAGCGTCTTTCTCGCCCCTGGTGCACCTGGACAGGGACTTGTGGAAGAATGAGGCCCCCGCCTTAAGGCCGTGGGAGGGGAAGATCTGGCAAGATATGGATCTTTCTTCGAAACACTGAAGACGTGGCGATCAAGTGTGAATGTTTATGCATTATTATGAATTTATGAATGATGTTTTTAATTTTGTGTGAAGAAAGGTTTTCTCTTACAATCTCACTATGACCTCGAGTGATTTGGTAGTTGGAGTGACATGTCTTCATCATGTCTCCTCACTAAACATAGGAGGTATCATGACTGATTGATTGATTGGTTGCTACTAAGAGCTTGTACCCCCCGGGTGGATGAATCAGCCAGGCTGAATCAGGTTGTATAATCAATTTTGATGTGCCAATGCTATAGGTTTTCGTTGACCACTTAGACTTAAAAGGCGAGGTGATTACGCCGCTGGATAAGCAGCACTGAGGACAGAACTCTGCAGAATTCTTATGCGTTGATGCGGTTTAGAGCTCAAACATGCTCAAACTACCAGCATGAAACAGTAGAGTATGCCAAGAATGGTATTGCTCCAACCACGATAAGATCGATAAGCGCTTGTGGAAATCCTGAATTCAACATGAATACCATGAATCAAGTAGTGTGTCCCATAGCCGCCTTTCAGACGATCCAAGCTCCCAAAACCTCCGGTAAGTCAAACAGCCAGCAGCGGGATGTCTTGCTCAATACGAAACGGTGAGAACGACCATTATGACCATCTACAATAACCATCAAACATTGACAATAGCCACTAAAGCACCATCTATATATATAATAACCATCAAACAATGAGAATAGCCGTTGTACCCATCTATAGAATAATCCTCAAACCTTAAGGTGTTCCGCCATTGGTGAAGCCATGGAAGCCTCAGACGATTCTCCCAGATCATGGACCTTGCGGACCTTAGGACCCATGAGACTCGCTGTGTTTTGGAATGTTTTGGGGGGGTGAGGGGTAGTGGGATTTATGGATAGAGTGCGATCTAAAATGATCTTGATTTTTCGGGCAGTATAAGTGAGATGGATACTAAGAAGATCCTAGGGCCTAGAACCACTTGGTTCTTGCTTTCTGTTGTCTCACTATCATTGCAGGATCTCTTGAGGGCAATTAATTAATCTTGATTATATAATCCATGGCCCATTTAGGTCGTTGATTTCCCATGGCGAATTTCCATGACGATTTTCCATGGCTATGTTGGTTCACAATGATCATCCCCAACTGACTGGGTGGATAGTTGAATCCGACTGAGTTGTTTGCTTTATTTTTGTGGGTAAAACAATGCCATAAATCAGCCCATGTTTGATGGTTTTACCATGTTTTTACCATGTTTTACCATCCCAGCCATGAAAAAATTGGGGATTTTGGTGGATGGTAAACATGACATTGTTTTGAGCAGCAAAAGATGGCCATTGTTTGGTCCCAAAGAAGATCATCTCGAGGCCCAGCTGGGGTTGGCTGAGGAAGAGGGGGTCCCTTAGGGGCTCCATCTTTACACTGATGTCTGCAGCCATTGGTTTCTTGGCGGAAATTGGGAGAGACCGATGTTTTTCGTGGGACTTCAATGGGGGGTTCCATAAATGGTGGTACCCCAAAATGATGGCTTATAATGGAAAATACCGCTAAAATTGATGATTTAGGGGTACCCCTATTTCAGGAAACCACCAAATGTCTTCAATGGACTTAAAGCGTTCTGTACTCATACCTTTGAATCACTATTGTATCCTCGTAGCCAAAAACCCTGAAATGAAATTAAAAGGGATGAGAACCAAACCTGTTGTTTCCTGGGTTTCCATGGAAAAAAAACCGGGTTTTTCACACATGCCTAGTAAACCATACAATTAGACCTATGTTTTACCCATAGCAACCCATTTTTATTGTTTTTAATGTGGTTTGGATGGCCTATGGAGCCCAAATCCAGGCCAAGTTGCTGAGTAGATCTCCAGTGTGTGTGTGTGTTTCCCCCAACTTGATCCATACCAAGAGCTTCATCTCAGCAATGCTGATGAAGATCGCCCTTTGGATGCGTTGAGAGCTTGAGGTTCTGGCGTGCTGTTGCTACCATATGCTTTTAGTTTGGTTGGAGTCTGAGTCTGCACTTCATGGGCACTTGGACATGTGATGACATATTCACACTAGAGATCGCTGAAGCGACTGGTTGGATGTGTTTGGTTATTGTTTCGGTTTTGGGTGGTCTGAGACTGAGAAACAACAATCTTGGATAAGCCCACAGATGGTCTTAATTACATTCCCACCAGTACCTTTGCCTGATGCCCGTTTTAAGAAATTGAAACACATTTTGAAGTGTCGGTTCAGTCACCAATCCCTGGCAAGAACCAGTTGAAATATATGTGTCATCATCCAGTAAAATGGCAAGATCAAGCACAGCTAGCGGCATCAGCATCATCAGCTGACGTTCCTATATAAGCATCATAAATCAGTTTTAGATTCCATTATATACAGTAGATCCCCAGTTTCCTATGGTTTCCTATCATCATCTATCATCATTGAAGTATTTTTCACACCATCTTCCCGTGGTTTTTCACCATTGTCCGATCTGAAGGCTCAAAATGCCTAAGGAGTGCCCATTGGCATTTTGACGTTGCTCTTCGGAACCTACTGTCTGGCGACCTCCTTGCGCTTGATCATCACCATTTCGCACATCACAGGTGAGGACCTTGCGCAGGGACTTGGTATGTCGCAGGATCCAGGAGATGATGTGGGTTTGATGAAATGAGGACTTACCCTCTGGTAAACTAACATAGCTATTGAAAATGGCCATTTATAGTGGATTCTTCCCATTAAAAATGGTGATTTTCCATAGTTATGTTAAATTACCAGAGGGTAAAATGATTTGACCTTGTGTACATGTGGCCGTTGGATGATCTTTGATATTTTGGGATAGAAATTCACTTTATTGAACAAAAAACAACAACAACGTGGGGGGCTATGACCCAGGGAACCCGCATTTTCACGGCACCAGGTCGGGATTCCTATGCAAAGAGTGCGATCGTGGTCCTTGGTCCTGTCGCTGGGAGGGCGTTGGCCTGTTTGATGGTCGGCGAAGCCTTGTGTGGTCAGGCACTGGGACAGAGATGGGGGAATCCTGCAGACGACTTCCAGAGGTTTCAGATCTCGGTTGGCACTTATAGGCCCTAGGTAAAACATGGTAAACATACAAAAAGATCTGGAAAAACCATGGTTTTGCGGAAAATGGTCTACAAATGGTGGATTTTCCACATCCATATTCGTTTACAGGAGAGTAGCCCAATTTTTTTTGCTGCCAAATATTGCCAAATGGATAGATGATGAGACATGATGAGACCATGGTGTGTATTTTATGTCTTGATCTAGGACCTAAGATTTATTACATTATGAAGGAGCATAAGATTGCTGCCATGATAGAAAATTTGAATCTATTCCTTTGATCTATAGATTTTATGCAGATCAAAAAAAGACATGAAGACCGTGTCGGCAGGTGTGCAGCCCACTTCAGAAAAGTCCTTCAGAAAAACATCATGGAACCATCCTGCAAACACAACTTTCTACCCTCTGGTAAACATACAAAAAGCTATTGAACATGGCCATAGAAATAGTTGATTTACCCATTAAACATGGTGATGTTCCATAGTTATGTCAGTCCACCAGAGGGTATCTGTTCTGGGTGGGTGCTATACACTTTTGTTCTTCCTACGGTCAAACACACATTCCCCTTGGATCGCCGACTGGCGTCGGTCCATGCCAGACTGGCGAAGTTTCGTGTTGTTGAATGCGATGAAAAAAACTGGCATCGTAGGTACAGGTTCACTGGAACCACATGTCATAAATGCAGAAATATACCATGATTAACCATTATAAACCATCATCAATTTTAGTGGATAGTGACTATTAACCACTATTAATACTGGTTGGTGGTTTGGAACATGTTTTTTATTTTTCCATATATTGGGAACAATCATCCCAACTGGCTAATATTTTTCAGAGGGGTTGAAACCACCAACCAGATTATATATTTAAGATTATTTAAGCGCATATTTAAATGTTGGAATCCGAATGATTAATTTGGAGACAAATTGATATTCATGGACAGGCGTTGCACTCCAGTTGGCACACCATTGTACATATATAATATACACAATAGAGTTCTTTAACCACATTGACAACAAAATGGCAGGTTCAAAGAAATAATGTTTCGATGACTGGTTTGTTCTGTTTTGTCCACTCATTTGAAACACTGAGATGCAAAACATCGCTGCTTCTCACCATGAATTCACTTGCAGGCCGCGTTCATCAAATTTCTCTCAGATTTGTGGCCTCGGGTGCTACCTTTTGCTACTTGACAGGCATGGAGATGAATTACAGCCGTTGCAAACTGATGGATTTCGGTGTTGAATTTGGGGACAGCTATGGTTTGGGGTTCCATTTCTACTAGCTCATTGTGTATGCATGGAAAGCCCGCGATTTATGTGTAATATTATACATATATATATGTATTACATCTGTCAAAATGACTTTAGATCCAAGCGATGATACCCTGGAATCAAAAACAATATAGCTGCTGTTGGAAGATCCTATCTAGGTTTTGACCGATTCCCATATCACAGTTGGTTTACACAATGTTTGTGTAAACATTGCAAACATATTTCCACTAGATCCGATATCTAAGATCCATGTTGGGATTATCTTGAAATGTCAAAAACTATCTCCCCTCTCTTCACTCCGGTCCTCTTTCCACCATGCAGCCAAGGCTTTCGGAGGTTTCTCCAAGTCTCAAATGGCTCTGGTGGTGGTCGCCGCAGCCTTCCCTGCGGCTGCCAGCCGCGACATGTCCGTGTTGCGACATGTAACCCTCATTTCCTTCCTCAGTTTGGCCTTCATGGCAAGTTTAGTGGTTTCTTGGTGGCCTGAAAAACGGCCCAGGGTCCCAGTTGACTATGTTGACTGTTTGGTGGAAGAGCAAAGTTTACTGCTTGGTGGTTTTAAATATCTTTCATGTTTAGACATGTTTAGATGATCCAGTGTTTTAGGGGGGGTGTTTTCAACACCATCCACTTTCCTAGGCATTTTGCATTAATGTTGCATTGATTCCCAACTGGATTCAGATGAGGGCTGGTCATTTACACGCGATCCAAGAACTTTTGGAAAACCCTCCAGGAACAGAACATAGCAATGAGAGATCCGCTAAGAATTTCTAAAAATGGTCATTTGGGGGGTTCCTAAAATTTAGGGTACCCCTAAATCATCCATGTTATGTTCATAGGATTTTTCATTATAAACCATCCATTTTGGGGTACCACCATTTATGGAAACCTCCATTTCTATGGCAACCTCATCTACAAATGGGGGATTTTCCATTGCCCTCTTTGATTACTCAGACAGTAAAAAGATTTGGATCACATGTTCAAAAAAGGCAACGACGACGTACAGATTCTCACTGAATTCAGACAATGAACACCAGATCAAGCATGGTTAGTTGAGCATCCCATCATACAATGTAGTGATTTGTGGGGTTTGATTTGGAAACGAGGGCCATGTTTCTGTTGCTTTTCCAATACAGTGCTACAGCTAATTAGACGCAATATATGTGTTTGTCACACGTGGCTTGCACGTATAAGTTCTTCTCCTCCTCCTCCTCCTCCTCGTCCTCGTCCTCGTCCTCATCATCATTATCATCATCATCATCATCATCATCATCAAGCTCAAAACGCAACAAACCACCCAGGTTTGTCTGAAAATAAGGTACGCCAGATTGCATGGTTATCAATGATAAGTGCTAGTTCCCATATGTTCAGCCAAACCCAAATATAACATATACAGACTAATGTGAAGTGTTGGTTAGTGATATCCCATCAAATAGCCCCATCAAAAATCACCATGAATCAAATCCCATCAAAGATCCGAATCCATGAAATCACCATTGTTTGCATCATTTTGCATCTCAACCTCAACAACCCATCATGTTCTCATCATTCTCCCATCATGTTCTCATCATTTGCCCATCATTTGTTCATCATTGTCCAATAATGTGTCCATGATTCTCCCGCAAATTTTCACATTATCATGTTCTCATCATGTTCCAATAAGTTTCCCATCATGTTCTAATCATTTTCCTACAATGTGGTGCCCCGTCAGTTATCAGTTGGTTTCTAAACCCCTTAACTATAGATATATCTACCATAAGTCCTAGTTATTAGAGCTATGAACCCTTCGTTAGCTATCTTAGGGGCACCTTGTATCACCCACCATTTCCCTATCATTTTCCCATGTGTTTTCCGAACGCATCGCGGCATTGTCCGGTCTCAAGGTCACCAGTGCGGTCAGGGATCCAGCGGCTCGAGATCCGGAGCACCTGCACGTGCTGACCTCTGGCCGCGTCTTGGTGGGGATTTGTCAATGGAATTTCCAGGGGGTTACCCTCTGGTTATGTCAAAAAAGCTATTGAAAATGGCCATAGAAATAGTTGATTTACCCATCAAAAAATGGTGGATCTGTCCATCGTTTTTGGTATGTGTTACCAGAGGGGACGATGGATTTCATGGGCATTTCCATGGGGATTTAAGGATTTCATATGATTTAATGACATTTAGAACTGTATTTCATGGTATTCAAAAAGGAATGAATGAGAATGTCATAGGAATTTTATTGGGATTTGAATCATGATTTAACGATGAGTAATGGAATTGAATGGTATCGCTATCGAATAAGGAGTTATTGGGACGATCATTGAATTTTATGGGAATTTAGTTAATTGAATTATTGTGGCATTTAATGGTACATATTTCCTGGGCACAGTGTGTTAGGGATTACCCTCTGCCTCTGGTAGGCAAATATGATAAAATATACTGTAACAATCTTCTATAATTGGGCCATTTTCCAGAACTATGTTAAATTACCAAAAGGTATAATAACCATTGGAGGGACTTCTGCAACAAAAATGAAGGTGTAAACCAACCGCAATTGGGACATTTGATGGGATATGGTAATGGTACCTGGGTGTGTCTGAAACTTTCAGACAAACCCATGCAATCTGTTCTGTGAAAGTAGGTACTCCTTGGCTGGTACCCATGCAAATCATACAAGCGCAGACATGGAATTCAGGAGGCACATACTTGGATGTGCATCCCACTTACATAGGATCCGTGGTTTAGTTTGTCCATTAACCTGACCCAAGTTTTCATCCCATGTGTGTGGATTATATATGGGATGAAATATGGGTTATGGTTGTGGATTATAAACCATCCGTATAACCCATGTATATCTGGTTGGTGGTTTGGAACATGAATTTTATGTTTCCATATATTGGGAATCATCATCCAAACTGACGAACTCATATTTTTCAGAGGGGTAGGTACAATATATATATATATATCCCACTTAGTTACTAATCCAGATTTCATCCTATCATCCATATATATGGGATGTGACATGGTAATACATATATATATATATGGGATGTAATATGGGTTATATGTCCCAAGATAATCCATATATCATCCATATGTAATCCGTATTAATCAGCCATAAAAATCATTCCCGCTGGTCGCCCAGGCAAGGAGACGATCTGGGAAGTTTTACCACAGACCTGGAGCCTCGGTCTGGGTGTTTCTTTTGGTGGGAGTTTTACTACCTTTCTACATTGTATATATAATATTTCATATTTAATATGATATGATATGATGTAGTATAACAAAGTATGATATAATATGATATGATATGATATTGTATAATATAGTATAATTTAGTATAATATGGTATATATATATAATAATAATAATACACTATGATATGATATAGTATAACATAGTATGATATAATATGACATGATATGATGTAATGTAATATAATGTAATATAATACAACTCATATACGTGTAATTATGATAATAATAATTGTTATTATATGTATATATATAATGGTGGATGATCGTGGATTATCACAATCAAGTGGGAATCCCTAGTATATCAACCAAAAACATGGATGGACACTGCAGATCTGACATCCTCGCGGTGAGGTCGTTAGTGCTGAGCGCGTTGTATTGTCAGCACGTTGCCATTCCTGTCTCTTGCCGCGCGCAGTGATGCTTGGGATTTCGGAAACATGGAGACATAGTGGGGACATTACCAAATGGGGTAGGCCACCAGGAAATCTGAGACCTCAACAGTGGCTTGCCATCCAGGAAAGTATGAGGATTACCCTCTGGTAAATTAACATAGACCCTGGCAGATAGGGGTTGGAAGACTAGTTTCCATTAAAAATTGGTGATTTTCAGGGTCTATGTTAATTTACCAGAGGGTATCATCCACCGTTTTTCAGTCTCAGCCTGTCTCAGCGGTGTCGCTTGTTGAAATCACATAGCATAGCGTGGCGGTGATCCAATTTTCGTCCACCTCTATCTGAGTTCATGATCGCAGGGGGATCTTGGGCCTCACCTTTTAAGGACCAGTTAACCAGCTAATCAGTTAACCAGTTACCCATGTCGCGGCTGGAAACCTGAAGGTGTGAAGAACTGTTCTTACCATTTCTTACCAGTGATTTGTTGTTCGGTTTTCTGAGAAAAAAAATGGCACTTGTTGATTTCGCCCAGGGGATTTGTCTCTCGTGGTTTCCTGAGGTTTACAAACAGCTGAACAACTTCAATAGTCGACGCATCAATAAGGCGATCTCGAGGGGGCTGACCAGGGCTATCCATGCTGGCTTTGAACATGATCGACTCCCCGAAAAAAAAATGAGGGTTCAAAATCACTGCACCACTGGTGCTGTTATTTTTCCGAAATGACCAAGATGACCAGGTGCGGGTTGGCAACCCAATTTTTGAGCCACATTCTTATGCTATCTTATGCTAGAATGGGTATGAACATCCACAAGGATGAGTTAATTTTTGAAAAGTGAAAACTGAAAACCAGTTTTCCTCATCATTTTTGATCCACGGCTAAATCTGGCAGGTTTCCGGTTACTGAAACTCAGCAGATCATCAGGTGCTTCTAAGATCGTGCACATCGTTGTCCTTGCTGTACGCGTTGGTGGCAACCTGTGGCGTCATGGCACATGGAGCAAAGACTCCTGAGAAGCTTTGCTGTCAGGATTGAGAGTTGATCTGCCATATCTTTTATGTGCATATTTGGAAAGGGTCACTTGGTAGTTTGGTACCTTCAGGTTTAAGACCTCCCAACCTATGGGTCGTGCGTGCTATACGTAGGAAATGAATGTGGCGGAGATTTGTGAAGTGAGAACCATCTAGTTTTGTACCAAGTTTGCTCCACTGTGCGATTTGGAAATATGGATCTATATCCCTGAACCCTAAAATCCTGACATGGAATTCTCTGATACAAAGGATCACACTGATCACGCAACTTGTGGTTTCATTGGTACCCATACTTTTTCAAAATCCCCACCCAGTAGTGGCAACCACGATATAAGTTCATCAATGCCACATAAAGCATCCTGCTCTGTTTGCAGGGTTGCTTTGAGAGCTTCTGGATGTGACCAGCCAAATTCCACCCCCCCAACAATACTATAGTATCATTATAGACCCTTAGAGTAGCGCATGATTGCTATTCCTTCAAGCCCATATTTGCAGGGTTTATGTTAGTTGGGGGCCCATGGCACCGACGGATTGCCGCACCTGTCCCATCACCAGTCCTGCTGAGGAATATTCTCTTGGCATATCCCAGTAACCACGGAGCAGCATGGTTGGCCCAACTACTAACAGGATGCTCTCTGTTGATTGCTCTCCCCTTGGGGGTTCAACCTGCACGAGATCAGCTTCCAGCCACTTCGTTAAAAAAATCCACGGGGAACCCCTGGTGATGGCGAATTGAAGTGGATTTATGATGATTGAATATGATTCATGTGTCGTAGTTTCATGTGACATCCATTGAAACCAGTCTTTTTTCATCTTTTTTCTCTTAGTATCCATGGGTAGAGGGGTTTTAAAGTTAAGAATGCTGAGGTGCTCTTACCCATCCGCTGCGCGAAGATTCGGGTGATCCCATCATTGGATTGACGTTGGTGTCACTGTTGCGATTGTAGTTCCAAAACCATTCCGATGAGGGCTCTTTCGCCATTTGTAAGGAGCAATTTCCCAAACTTTACTGGAGTTTCATGGTGGAATATGGCTTTGGGTCAAAAAATGGTTAACCTGAAAAAAACACAGATAGCTAAGTCTAGATTAGTATTATTAACCATCCAAGAAAATGGAAGCAGTCAATTTTGAGCCATACCCATATGGAGGTTTCCTAGGTCATGGGCCAGTCATCATCCATTTTTTGGTTAGGGTTTCTCCATGAAATAAACCATCCAATGATTGGGGTACAATGTGGGGCCCCCAAACGATAGCGTTCAGTTGGTTTATAACTAGCTTAAGTATTTAAGTATGGTAGATATATCATGATATATCTAAAGTATTCATGGGGTGTGTCAACCAACTGAACGCTATTGTTGGCCCCACCTTGTACCCCTGATGACTATGGAAATCCCCGGTATGGTTCGTCCAGATTCGTCCAGATGGACTTCAGCTGCTGGAGCTAAACTAAGGAAGTGATCTATTCCATCCAGTGCCTTTGCGGTTGCTTGATATGAAAGATGGCGGCGACAGAGTCGTATTTCCTAAAACATGTTTTGCATATAGTAACATACATATCATATAATATATATATATATGTGATAACTATATGAGATGCAAGTTGTATAGTTAACAGTAACTACAATGATGTTGATATATTGTGTTACTTCGTAATTATAGTAACTATAGGTAACTACCAAAAAGATCCAAAAAGACTGACTATTTTTGTAGATGTTTACTGTTCTATCTTCTGACTCTTATCGGTGAAACTTGGGCATCCCGATAATCAGTTCCTCCATATTTTCGGGTTAATATGGCGGAAAACATGGCTAAAAACCCTCCGGCAATGAAACATGGCCACATGGCGATGAAATGCAATTTTTAGAATCCTCCAGTTATAGATGATTGTTTTTTCCACTACCCTCTGGTTATTTAACATAGCCATGGTATTCATGGCCCATTTATAGATGGTTTACCTATTAAAAATGGTGGATCTTTCCATGGCTATGTTAAATAACCAGATGGTATATTATGTATATATTGGGAAAGCCTACAACAAAGATTCCATTGGTTTGATATTTAACATACCATCTGGGTTTGATACATTTAAAATTTCCAAATATAACCTTCATCTACCAAAGATTTCCCGTGGTTTGATATTTCCTTCTCAGCCAAACCCATCCAAGGCGCCCTCTTCTTCGGACGGAGCGCAGCCAAGTCCTCCTACGAGCCCATGGCAAAGCCAGGACCAACCAAACGCGCCTTGGCCATGGCGGTTGTGGTGAATGTGGAAACCCAATGCCATAAACATCCATAAACCTACCGGTTTATGATTGGGTCTACTACATTACCAAAAAATGAAAGCGCTGGTAAATTGGTGAATAATTCTGATATACGGTGATTTTGTAGATTGCAAGTGGGTTGATTTGGATAGGCAATTGAATTCAATGGCAAGTTTTGGTGCTGTGGTGGTGGTGAACCCAAAAATCATAAGACTTGGTGAAGACTCGATTTTCTCTTGTTTTTCACGATGTTTGCATGTTTGGTACTTGGTGGCTCATTCCACTTAGCAAGTTGTTTTTTATCACCCGAGTTATAAGTAGAGTAGAGTAAGTAGATTCGTCCCACTTACGATTCCTGGGGTGAACAACGATTTCTATGACAGGATCGAGTTGTTCAGCGTTGGTTGTAGCGATGCCTCCGCGGTTCCGAGGAGTTCTGCACACTGCAGGGATTCTGATGACAGCAGCGAGTCTGGCTGTGATCTTTCCATCAGTCACTGCGATCCTTGGGGCTATCCAGTGGTTTGTGAACGGAGGGAGTGGTTCGGAATGGGGTGCCAAGGAGCTACTGTGAGTTTCCTCACGATGGGTGCCAGCTGATGGCTTTTGACTGTTTTTGGCTGTTTCTGTTCCATGGTTCACGAGCCCGGGATAAGCAGGGTAAATCTTGGTTGATCAAAATAAATCTTTGGCAATTGCTGTTCAATCAAAGTTCAAGTGCCTACCATAGTTGGACCGCTTGGGACTCGCATTTCCAAGGATTGTGAGCATTGCAACTGGCTTTGGTTCCGTGCTATGGACCTTCATCATGCCCATGGTCATGATCTTTATCTTGAGGCACTGGAGATTTGACAGTGGAGGGGACCCTCAGGCTGTGACCACATCATTATTTCGAAGGGTCACGGCAATTGTGGTGGCTGTTCATATGCTGTTGCTGGCCGCAATAATTCACATGGATAACGACTGGTTGGTGCTTTGGAACATTTTTTATTTTTCCATATATTGGGAATGTCATCATCCCAACTGACGAAGTCCATCATTTTTCAGAGGGGTAGGTGGCTCAACCACCAACCAGACATGGATAACGAGACTCAGAGATGCGATCCAGGTCGTTTGCTGTACATTTTCCATCTCACGGAATTGGCTGAAAGGAAAATCGTGATGAACACCATTAGTTAATAATGTTAAATGCAAATGTGAATAATGCAATGTAACCATAATAACATCCATTATTAAAATCAATAGTAGTAAATGTAAATCCAATAATAAACCATCCCCAAAACTACTATCAATATGGATAGAAATGGGTTATAGAAGATCCCCAAATGGTAGGTTTATGATTGGTTTTACCATGCTTGAAACCTGTGGCTCTGGGGATCCCCTAGTTCAAGAAATCCCCATATATATATATATACTTTACAACAAACACGTGCAACACCTGCTATTTGTCCGAAATTTGAACCTGTCTTCATTGCTCAGACTCGATGAGTTTGTGGTGATTTGTTTCAGGCACCGCGCTGGTCGGAATGCGGATGCATCTTCCATGTTCCAGGGTGAAGTGTTTGGGGTTTCGGGTGGCTTTTTATGTGGGGAACCAACCTATTTCTGCTGAGAAACAACTGTAATGGGAATATAATATAATTATTCATAATAGGATCTAAATGGGTATATTAACATATATTAACTACGTTCCAAATCAGCAATTAGTATATTATAATAGAAATGGGATCTAATTCAATCTACTTCGCAACTATTTTTAATGCTGGGTACCATGGAGATATGTGGAGATGGACCTGACCTGGGAGAGTCTTTGAGGGATATCCTCTGGGACTTTGTTACATAGCTATTGAAATTTTGGTCCATTTATAGTTGATTTACCTATGAAAGATTGTGGATTTTCCAGTTCGCTAGGTGAGTTTACCAAATGGGATTTTTCATGGTATACATCACGAAAAAATGATCTCTGGGTCCAACGAGGGACGGCTTTGTCAAAAAGTGATGATGTTTTTTGGGTAGCTGATGAATCAGACAGACCTGGTTGATGTCCAAAAATGCGGGAGATCCGGATTTTAGAGTAACATTGACGAACATTGATGAATATGATGTTAAGAGAAAACATGATTCAAAGTTCATCAATGTTCATTTAAACTGGTGGTTTTTATGTTCCATAATATATGGGATGTCATCCCTCCCATTGACGAACTCATATTGTTCAGAATGGTTAAAACCACCACACTTTCCACACTTTCGGGCTGAGTGCATGCTCGGAGTCTGGAGCGAAGCACTGGTGGCTAAGTTCCCAAACAAAGTCCCCATTAGGGATCTAGCAGTCGCAGCTCTGGGCATTGCTTGGGCACGGGCAATGCTTTCAGAGCTCCTGCCGCTCGCGTACAAGGTGCAGTAAGTTCTTGTCCAAGCCAAGAGTCGACTATCTGAACGGCATGTTTGGCCCAAGGAAGTGCAACACATGGGACATATGCCTGAATCATCTGAGAAGCAGGGCGGCATTGATCCATAGTGGCCTGAAGGCCTCCTTCTTTCCAGATCGCTTTCAGAAATTGTCTGAACCACCTCACCCGCGTTCGGAACGGGATAGTGGCCACTGTCAAATATGGCCTGGACGACAAGTCCACCCACTGTTGTTGTACCCGAAGTGGTCCCGGGTTGCTCCATGTCATCTGATAGTCCAAATATAATTGCGTAAAGGACAACCATTGCGGTTCCGCAGTGTCATCTGTGACCAACCGAGCTTCCAACCACCGCATTGCTCGAGTCACATGCGCTGTGCCGAACAATCGGGCGGCGTTCGGAACCATCTGACCAGTCCAATTGCCAAAAGCAAAACAAGGAACAAACTCTCTGGTAACCCTGGGCCCCTGCTCAATGACGTCTGTGATGTCATTCTGTGCGCGCACATGCCTTTTCCCAATAGCAAGTTGAAGGGCTGTCACCTGCTGTGCAAGCCTGCGTGCTCGCTCTGTAGCCTGTACATGTTCTTCCCAAAACTGCCAAAAAGCTTCAGAACGCGCCTGATTGGCTGTCTTCGCTGCTTTATCAGCATACCCATTGTGAAAGAACTTCCAAACTTCAGCCGCATTGCGAGCACGGTTAAAACCACCAACCAGTAAACTGATTTTAAGAGAAACATTGATGAACATTGATGAACCTGAGATTTTGGAGTAGTGGATGTTCAAAGAAACGCACATCACTGGTTCTTGCTTCCTGGTATTACAGGAAACCATTGTTTTTTTTCGTTGTTCAGATGAACTTTGTGAATTTTCGGAATCAGTTCTCTGGCCGCAGATTTTCGGCAACAAAAAAACACCCAGTGACCATCGGATGAGGGCAGAAAGTCCATGGATGCCACGGATCACCATGACATCCATGCCAGGCCACATATATATATATATATATAATAATCACATATGTAATAATATATCATTCTTTACACATGCATAAAATACATTACCTTACATTACATGGCGATCCATTATAGTAGATTATATATCTGATTATATTACATTAGATTGCATTGCACACATCAGATTTGGCAGCGTTCGAGGCTGCCGGATCTCAGTGAGAGTAGCCTGAAACGAGAGAGGCTGGGAGAACCCAACCGTTCTTTTGAAATCATCCCAAAGAACGGGGAACGAACCCAATAACAAACCCAATTAGGGACGGTTTGTTGGGTTTACCTCATTATATATATATATATATATTATATATATATATGTATATATATCATATATATATATATTTATATGTAAGTACGATGTGCTGATGATTAGTATATGATTATCTAACTAGTTAATCTGGATAATTATGGTTTGGTTCAATGGCTCTTGGGTCAGTATACGGGAATGATCCAGCTGAAGCTAAATGTGGTAGAAATTGTTATTTTTCCCGTAAGACATGCAGGTCGAGTTGGGAGTGAATCCAATTCTTCACCACCTGTAATGACATAGAAACTTGGTAAATGGGAAGTCCAAGAGTTTTTCATTGCAGCGACCTTGGCATCGAAGATCACATGGAAACTCGCGATCAACTCTAAGATGCACTGTTTAAATCCTTTAAAATCCTCCATAAATCCTCCATAAGTTACTTTAAAGCAGCCAAAAATTTAGGGATCGAAGAGTCGGAAGAGTCGAGAAAAAGATCCAAGAATACCAGATGCCAGTGGATTATCCATACTGTTTGTCATGAAAAGTTCCCGAGAAATTGGAGTCGTTATATGTTGTAAAAAAAACTCCCCCCAAAACTCATGGATTTGTTTTTCATGATGTCATGGGGTTAGGGAATGAATGACGATCCAGACACATGATAACTGGCTTCTAAGAATGTCCCAGGAGAAATGGGGGGGTAATAGCCCCAGCTGAAAATGTCAACCTCATCCAACAAGCCCAGCAAGCCGCCCCCATGAAAAAGTGTGGGCCACGTTTTGTGGGCTTCAGCCACCACCCAGCTATCAGCCAATCTCAAACAAGGTAATACATGGGAATACATGGTAATAGTATACTGTACCCATTTTATTCATGTTTAATCATGTTTATTCCCCACGAAATCATGTGATGTCTTGGCGTAAAATCACCCCGTGCTTAGACCATCCCAGGCTCCCCCATCATCCCCAAATCACCAATATTGGAATGATGTCCTCATGTTTAGGGCCAAAGTAACTCATCAATGGAATTTTCACACCCGAAACTGGAACAAAGACATCATCCATCAACCCCAGCCTCTTTTTGGGAAACTGGTGTATATTACATCAGTATATTCCAAAAAACCATCACCTCTCATCATCTTCGAAATTTCGTTGAAACCCCCCCACATCCCCCAAAGATAGGATTTATAGAATCCCCAAATTAGATCTATAATGATCTATATATATACTCTACTACATTATATATTCCCAAATTCTCAAAGTCTCAAAAAATTCCCCCCAAAAAAATCCAACAAATCCCCAATCAGCCAGTGCCACCCTGCCAGGCTCCTAAGCTCTCCCCTGGCCTCGCCTCTGGCCTCACCCTCGTGGTCCCCACGTGGCTCCGAACGCTCCTCGCCCACGCTGTCGCCGCATCCCTCCTCCGCGCTGCTCAGCGAGGCAGCGAACTTCCAACTCGGGGGCGATGAGGCGCCATCCCAGGGCCCCGGAGTTGGGGGAGGTTTTTTTCCCGTGGATGACCAAGTGATGATACGTAAAAACCGATGGACAACTATATGTACATACCGTATGTACGTACCTACCTACCTACCTACCTACATACATACATACATACACACACATACATAGATACATAGATACATAGATACATAGATACATAGATACATAGATAGATAGATAGATAGATAGATACATACATACATACATAATCATACATACATAATCATACATTACATACATACATACATACATACATACATAAATACATACACATACATACACATACATACATACATACATAAATACATACACATACATACACATACATACACATACATACACATACATACACATACATACACATACATACACATACATACACATACATACACATACATACACATACATACACATACATACACATACATACACATACATACACATACATAAATAGATACATACATACATGCATGCATACATACATACACAGACATACATGCATGCATACATACATGCATACATACATACATACATGCATGCTTGCATGCATACATACATACATGCATACATACATACACACATACATACATACATACATACATGCAAACATACATACATACATACATGCATGCATGCATGCATGCATACATACACATACATACATACATACCTACATACACATACACATACACATACATACACATACATACATGCATACATGCATGCATCCATACATACATACACATACGTACATACATACTTGCATGCATGCATGCAAACATACATACATACACATACATACATACATACATAATACATACATACACATTCATACATAGATACATACATACATACATGCATGCATGCATGCATGCATACACATACGCATACTCATACGCATACGCATACATATACACATACACATACACATACATACATACATACATGCATGCATACATACATACATACATACATACTCACACATACATACATACATACATACATACACACACACATACATACATACACATACATACATAGATACATACATACGTAGATATATACATACATACATACATACATATATACATACATATATACATACACATATACACATACATATATACACATACATATATACACATACATATTACACATACTTATACATATACATACACACCTACCTACCTACCTACCTACCTACCTACCTACCTACCTACCTACCTACCTACACGTACGTACGTACATACGTACATCTCATGATCATGATCATGATCATGATTGATGATGATGATGATGATGATCATCATCATCGTCATCGTCATCGTCATCGTCATCATCATCATCATCATCATTATCATCATCATCATCATCATCCTCGTCATCATCATCGTCATCATCATCCTCATCATCATCATCGTCATCATCGTCTTCATCATCGTCGTCATCATCATCGTCACCATCTTCATAATGCTGACTATGTTTATCATCGTCACGATGATGGTGACGAGGAAGATGATCATCACCCTTTCCATGTCAAAAAAATGCCGCGTCCCAGGAGGTTTGCATGCAGATCGAAGAACCCGACAGCGGCTGCTGGGACCTGTCGCTGTAAGGTAACCTCTTTGGGACAGAGTTGAGCCATGCCAGTATGATATCAGATAATCCTCTCTCCCTATTACTAAAACGGCCCCCCTTCAGGTAAACACGGTGATCTAATTTTATTAGGGGGGATTTTGCATTGGGATACCCCTAATAGTCCAATGAAAAACAATCTTAATAATGAAAATAGAGAAAAACTAAAGTTCAAATTTGATTAAGTTTGTTATTAAAATCTAAATGAAATTTTGCCAAAAACTGGATTTCGATGTTTTCCCCTAATATTCCAATGACAACCTTAATAATAAAAATCAAAAACTCGATTTCAAATTTGATTAGACCCCTTATTAAAATCTACATACAAGTTTGCCAAAAACTGGATTTCGAAGCTTTCCCCTAATATTCCAATGAAAACCATGATAATAAAAATGAACAATAAAACTTGTGAGATGGGACCCTAATCAAAAACCTCCAGGTGGCAATCTATTTTTTTTAAGAGGGGGTTGATCCCATTGTTTCACCATCCTGTTCTCCTATTGATTCTCAATTGCCCCAATTAAGAATCCAATTGTGCTCAACCAAAAAGAACCCTTTGAAAAACGGACCACCCTGGCAGGTGGTTTCAAACAGATGTTCACTTGTTCAACCATAGAAATGGGACGATCTCCCCGATGACCAGCATAGTTTTCAGGTTCACCAGCCAGTCAAATTCCAAATGTCCAACTTTTTGGGCGAGTGAAATCCAACAAGTTCCGAGTTTTGCCACAAAAATGTGAATTTTCTGTCAGTAAACGTAAACTTCCATTTGTTTTTACAAGTAAATGTTCACTTTCTACCATCAGATTCCCAGTTCGCCCCGTGAGTCCCCCACGGCGCTCAGGTTGGAAAAGCACGGTGTGTCATACCGAGCTGCGACCAGAGCGAAATGGAGAGCGTGACTTGGTCCAGTCAGAAGTTGGTTGCTGCCATAAACAACTACTGTACCATTTGGGAATATATATATATATAGTGGTTTAATCGCAGCCACATTTTATGGTGACTTTGGGAATGGTTTATGAAATCCTGTTTACTATATTCTGCAAAATTTAGAGCGAGGTCAGCCGAGGTGCGAGGTAGACTTAGCAAATTAACGAGGTGAATTGACTAATTCACTTCCACGAGGTGATGCCTTGGCTTGCTTTTGGAGTGGACGATAATATGCACAATAGCAATTAATATGCACAATGTCATGTCCAAAAAAATATGTGTTGGACATGAAATATCACCGTTTTAGTTTGGTGGTGTGGAAAAAATTGGACAATTCCCAACCCCTGATCCGGAGGTGTCCTAAGTCATTGGGGTACCCCAAATCATCCAAGTCATGGACCATGGATGACCATGACTTAGTATTGAAAGATATTGAAATCCATGGTGACTTGGGCGTGCCATTTTAAGAACGTCCCATGTATCAATGAAATATACAAGAACAACATGTAATATTATGTAATATAATCTTGCATCATATTATCGAGTATATTGATGTAAACATCCATATATATACATATACATATACATATACATATATACATATACATTATACATATACATATACATATACATATATAAATGTATAATATAGTATTTATGTATGTATATATAATGTTTACATGGCGCATATAGTTGGCATCTATAGAAGTTCGAGATATCTCAAGTTTGCTGGTGTATAATCTGGTTTATGACCCGATGAACTATTGATAGGGGGTTATTAGCCAACTTGTGACTATAGATTGATGTATTTAATTTACCAGGTGATCAACTGATCAACTGAATCCCGTTGTATAATTACAAGTTGTACCACCAAATATGATGGGTTATATCAATCGTTGTAAAACCACGTAATCTAGATTTGCTCAGTTTGAATTAACCCTGGTGCTGGTGATGATTGCAGGGGACTATACTAGCAAATATCTCGGGGATCATTGAGCCATATTTTTGGGACGGGTTCGCTGGGACCCGATGAAATGTGGTCGAAAAGGCTGAGGCAAAGATGACCAGATCTATGGTCCTTTGTCCAACCAATTCTTGCCTCCCCATATCCAAATGATTCCAAATGCTTTCCTGGGCCTGTCAAAGTCTGGCAACGCAGCAACGCAGTCTGACACCTAGATGTCCATATCATCCCATATTTATATACGTATATAGCATATATATAGCATTACATATCCATATCATCGCATATCATCCAGTATCATCCCATTTATATGCGCTTGAACAGGACATGAAACATTGTGACATGAACAGCATGATCCTCCGGAGGATCACAATTGACAGCTAGCCATTGGAGCTCGTGACGATTCCATCACCAGTCACAGAATTGGGTAAGGCTCGAACCAGAAAAAACACCTCCAACCTTCCCAAAAAAATATCATCTACAGTTATGTACATATAAAATCATATGAATATATATCCATAAATTAATATAGTTATATAATGTTATATATATAATTATATATATATATATTCAATGTTTATACATATATATATACATAACAATCACCAGTCCAGCTGGCTCCTGCTACCCAGCTACCATTTTTTCAGAAACGGCCAAGGTCATTCTGGCAGCAGCGTCCGAGAGGCTCCGGGTCATCATTGGTCCTTTCACTTCACCATGGGTCCCTTGGCCTTTGCTAATCGCTGATGCCATGCTGAAAAAAATGGATGAAAAACATTGAACAAAACCCATGGAGAATAGATGATTTACCCATATGACATGGAGAAAATAGATGGAACATAGATGATTTATATACATTTCTGCGAAATTGTCCATGCTCCATGGCAAAGTGTCAAATTATCGAAGGGTATTAGGGTATCCGGAAAAAAATGAGAATTTCAGATTTTGCCGGGGGTGATTATATGCGGGAGGGTGTTTTGGGCAAAGAAACTTGGGGTCCAACTTCAACATCACGATCTGAATATCCTCTGCCAATCAAACATGGCAATAGAAACTCATGCGTTTTAGATGATGTTCCCAGCTTCATACACCTACGTTTACAGTGGATTTCCCATAGTTGCCCAATAATTTTCTCATAGTTTTCCCATATTTCCATGATGTTCCCATTCATACACCATTTGTAGGACTTTCACTTGCCATGGATGACCGGAGGGTAGCTTTCAGGTATTCTCAGCTTGTCCATTGGCTCCGTTCTGGGCTTGACAGCTGCCTACCAATCCTGCGTCCTTTGGCGACGCGGAGACGGGCTGGAAACTTCTTCGAAGATCCCCTCAAATCCCATGGTTTATGCTAGTTTATGTTGGTTGATCATCACCACTAATATCACTAATATGGGTTTGAAAAATAGGTTACCCATGATTACCCCAAAATTTGATGATCATCATTTAACCCATCAAAATAGCCATTTCCAGTCACGTGTGCGTCTTGTGACAGCTCATGCCGTAATCCGTAATCCGGCTCAATATAGTCTTTCAGTGTTTCAATAATGCATGTGACAAGGTTTTGTCCTTGCCTCCCCTGCTCAACTGCATCGAGTCAGTCCTGGAGAAACGACGGTGCTCAGTAATGGTATGAAGTGCTGAGTTCACATTCTATATATGGAGCGGCAATGTTGAACATGACAAGTTCCTAGGTTCCTAGGTCAGAAACATTGCAGCGTTACATACGGTATACCCCATCTTGTAATTCGCTAGTAGATATATCATGATAGAATACATAATACATAATTGTGATAAACCATTATATATATATGTACATATATTATATACCCCATATATAACAATATATATATATCATAATTACCACATTGCTAGCATAAGCCCCAGTCCTATTTTTGCAGTGCACTTTGGAGTGCGTCACTGGAGTGTGCCAAAACTTCCCTGGCGCTCAGGTCAAAGTGCTTCGTCACGGCTGACATCGTGACGAGCACTGGCACCTTCTTCCACGTCATAATGCTGGTGATATCTTTGGAAGCCTTCCAGTACATTAAACATCATTAAACTATATATATATATCACAGAAAGTTGTTGAGGATAATATAGGATAACTGATAATCATGATGGTGATATCTTTGGAACCCTTCCATGTGCATCTATATCCAACTAAAAAATCCTTGAAGAACAGAAACTCCATAATGTTGCCAAGTGCAACCATGGTTGCTAAGGTGATGCCATACGCCATACGTTTCAGTTGCAAATTTTATCAAGGGTGCCACTACGGCTGAACCATAGCTGTCGTGGCCACCACTGCACGACAGTGGTCTACTTGTTCGCCATGGGTCAAGGATGGAGTTCGAAACTCGTTTGAGGCAGGTTTATCCATGTTCCTTAGAAACTTCACTAGAGGTTAAGTTATCAGACATGGACATGTTTTATCATTTGTTCATAGATAGTCGAAGTATGCTGATTCTCCAGCGCGTGACATAGAAATGAACTAGATCGGCTACTGAACAGGACGACCATGTCGATTTTGCCTGCATGTATAAAATTCAAATCCGTCGTTGGCTGTAAATGTGGTTGTACAGGGACATACTGACTGGTAAGATCTGGTAAGATCTGGTAAGCAACTATCTATCATACTGGGACTTATCGCATTTTCGCTGGATTTGTATACAGATGGTGTTCCGGTTTAGGTTTTTCACAGATGCCACAGCAAGCGCATTGGATACCCAACTTGACTCCTGGCGACATGTACAAAGAACATGGGCCCACCCATTTCAACGGAGCTGCAGCAAACAAGGCTCGGTTTTTTCAAGAAACTGCAGATCAGAGGCTGATCTGCTGTGCTTGAAACATCTTGAAACAGATTCCCAACCCTTGCAAGTCATGTTCTGATAAGAAGATCACATCAAATCACATCAAATCACCATAAATCGCCCTCGATGGGGATGTTTTTGAAGCGCGCAGCGGGGGAAAGGGTGGAGATGCTGTGGACATAGCTTGATCTTCGAAACCGTTGGCCGTGGAGAAAAAATGGTCGAAACCATGGCGAGCAGTTGCCACTTCAGCCTGAGGCTGATGATGGTTCTATTGAAGATTCATCAAGATTCACACCCAAAATTGCCCCAAAATTCAACATGGAACCATATGGAACCCCACTTTTATGAGAGATGATTTTCCTAATATGAATATGGCCCTGTTGCTGTTCCATGTTGAATTACCGGAGCGTAAAAACTATTTTCAGAAGATGTTGCCTGTGTAGAATTTCTTCAAAACTGAACATTTTAAGCGATTGGAATCACGGTGTTACCTTCGCAGTTTATTGTTGCCTGCTGAGCAGTTGCACGTACTGACCCGGGATGTATGCATGGATGGATCGACGGATGTAGAGTTGGATGGATAGATGGATAGATAGATCCATAGATCGATAGACGGATAGATAGAGAGATGGATAGACAGACAGATAGGTAGGTAGATAGGTAGATAGACAGAGACCTAGATCTATCTGTATCTAGAGACCCTCACCTGGCAGATAGGTAATACAGGTAGATCAATAGATCGATCAATCTCCGGGAGGTATCTGGTTCCAGCGGCCCGAGAGGTTGGCCCTGACGCCGGAGTTCCCAGGGAGGGGCCACTGAAGAGGGGGGAATCCACCACTGAAATGCTGTAAAAATGCTGGGGAAACTTATGATTATGATAATCTTACTGGGATTTAGTGGGGTTGAATGATGTTGAATGGGGTGGGAAATGGAGTTTTATGATGTTTTATGATGTTTGGATTCTGTCGGATTCTGTGGGGTTGAACAGGGATATAAATGATGGGAAGGGAGCCCTAAAATCCCATGGAGAAGGAACCATGATTTGCTGGCACTGTTATCTTGACTAAACATGGAATCGATTACTTTTGGATGACTCGGATGGGCAGAGTGCAGAGATGAAGAAGACACACAGTTGACAATCTTATCTATTGTATTTCTTTCCCCACCTGCCAGGTGAGGGTCTCTAGATTTTATCAGTTGAACTCCAGATGTCAGTGGGCACTGCCGGACCTCAGCTGCGAGCTCCAGATCACTGAGATCTGGCGCTTGCGGTTGAGGTCCGGCAGTGCCCATGTCAGAGAGAATGTCAGAAGAAATGCCAGATACTGGAGAATTCCAGAATAGAACATCAGATAGAATGCCAGAATGAACGCCCGATACAATGGCAGAATAGAATGTCAGAATAGATGCCAGATAGAATGCCAGAATAGAATGTCAGATAGAATGCGACATAGAATGCCAGAATCAATGCCAGAAAAAATGTCAGAATAGATGCCAGATAGAATATCAGAAAGAACGCCAGAAAGAACGCCAGATAGAATGCTAGAGAAAATTCCAGAATAGATGCCATAGGATGTCAGGATAGATGCCAGATAGAATGCCAGAATAGAATGCCAGAATAGAATGTCAGATAGAATGCCAGAAACGAATGTCAGAACATATATGCCATATATACTTCCAGATGAGATATCAGAAACTATGACGATCAAAAAATGTCACGGTGGGGATCACTCGAAGTAAAGTAATTCTAATTTTTGAGAGCTGTGTATCTGTTCATCCTTCTTCTTCTTCTCCTTCTTCTTCCTTCTTCCTTTTGCTTCCTAGTCTTGCTGCTGCTGCCTTGAGCAGGTTTCTTGAGAATCCTCGTTGTTTGAAAATCGTTTCACTGATTTTTGGAAGTATCGCTTTGTGTAAAGTCTTCATCGGAAAGCATCGGAAAGCAACAACACATGGCTAGTATATCCCCTTATATCCCCTGTATATCTCCGTCATATCCACAATGGGAATAGCCATGGAATGGAATGTATTCCATGAATTTGGTAGTAATGTATAACTAACAATATATAACTAACTACAGGTAACATAATGAGCAACACATATTTGTATGAAGCTCAACGGAGTACAACTATAACTTGCAATTGCTTTCCAGTTCTAGTTACATTTCCCTGTAAATATCTACAAGTAACACAGCAACAACTACATATAGGTTTGGGTCAAAAATTGGTACCCAACAAAAACTGGATGGTGAATGATTAAATAGATTTACTGTAAATCTATGGTCCCCCAAGGTCTTCAATTTTGACCCATACCCATAAAACTATTGTTATTTTCCAGTAGCAGGTCTTCTTTTTGGAGCACTTGCTGGTGACGCCCAACAAGTTCCGACCCATCACCTTGGGTGGCTCCGCTGAGATTTTTTGCTAACGGGTGAGTTGAAAAGATATGGAAAATGGTGGGAATATGGGAGATAAACGTCGAAGAATCGGCGGTATATCGACCATAATTCAAGGAAAACTGGGGAGATGGGATTTGATGATGGTTGATTAAAAATATTAAAAGAACACCTCAAACATATTCAAACATTGGGGATATAATGGGAAGATGGTGGAATAATGCGGTGGAATTGAAGGGAAATGGGGATAAATGATGGGATCTAGTGGGATGTAGAAGCAATTGTGGATGATTCAGGTGTGTTTCAATCTGGGCATCCCAAAACTGCAAAATGTGAGGGGTATCCCCAGTATCCTCCATTTTTGGACAAACGATGATCTTGAAAATCCATGGGAAAATCGAAACACATGGCAGAAGTTCATGTAATATGCGTTGAAATATGCGACATCGTGCAGCTATTAGTCGAGGTTTCCAATCTATGGCTACGCTGCTACGCCCCTACGCCCAGTCATGGACCATTGGACTATGTATCCCTCGACTTGGGGATCCCCAAATTCCAGCTCTCGGATGTATAAAGTGTTTCAGCACCAATACTAGGAAGTGAACCACAAGGGTGGGATGACATTCCCCTGGTTTGACTCTGGCACTTGCAGTATTTTGTTTACGCAAATCTATAATTAGATATGTATGATTTATAATATGATGTATGATGTATGTATGTATGATTACATACATAATATCAATAATATCTGTGTGTTAGTTATGTGTTTATTGATGTGCTTAGTTAATTATTTATTATATACAATCATATAGAAAATAGATACATATACCCATAGATTTTGTTCGATTCTCTTTAGCGTGCATAATAGATTCGTTTCATGCAACTCCTCAGTCGCACAGACTCTCTATCCGTATCGTGACGTCTAAACGTATTACTGCCACGCCAATTAGTTTTGGCCAAAGGTTTTGGTCAGAGAATTACGATGCTTATGTTGTTAATAACTGTTAATTCTCAACAATGTATGTTTATTGCTCTAATCATATCATCAGATCGTTATCTATCTGGTGAATTATGATGTTTCATGTTTCTCTTAGAATTATTTTTGTGCCATGGACGCGTATTGGACTAGATTAAGCCATGAATTGGCAGTATTTGGGGGCCATTCATCAATCTTCACAGGGATTTATGTACCCATCATGTTTGGATTCCCACTATGGGATGGGTGACCATAGCACCTTCATCCAATGTATATAACTTGACCATTGTTGATGTTTAGTCCATATTATCCCGAACACAATCCCTGTTGTTGAGGGTCAAATCCGATCGTTGTTTCCCATGTTTCATGAACCATGACACATGAAAAAAAAAAGTTGGATACTTATTCCCAATTACCATCCAGTAAATTAACATAGACCCTGCCAGATAGGGATTGAAAGATTAGCTTCCACTAAAGATTGGTGATTTTCAGGGTCTATGTTAATTTACCAAAGGGTATCTGAAATACCATTAAATCCCTGATCCTCAGATCACTAAATCCACATTTCATACTGCGAGGCACGGGAGGTGACAAGCTAAGACTCAATAAACATTCCGCCCACCTTCACGGCGCCTTGGATTCCTTGGATTCCGTGGATGTCTCCCATAAAAATGGTGATGACTGGGGCATGGTAAACATGACATTGTTTTACCCACATACCCACGGCGTTCTGAAAAGTGACTCCAGGATGGATATCATTCGCAGCTCTATTCTGAACATGGGATGATGGAAACACCCTGAGGCAGCACCCTTGAGATCACCTTACTTCCCCATACTGAACTTGTCTCAGCATAGCATGCCACTCTGGCATCACATTCCAGCCTTGTGTTTGGATTTCGTTTGGAATATGGAAACAAAAATTGGGAAAATGTGGAACTCCCGTCTGCAATCAAGGAAAAAACATCCGCAACACTGACATCATGCTGGTGTCACTTGAGTAAAAGGCATATCCAGAGGTTTGTAAATGTCCTACAGTTTCACATCACTACCCACAAAAAAAAAAGGAAGATGTCATCTCCAACAGGTACCTTTTCAAACGATGTTCAAAATCGCCAAAAGTATCTGTTCGAGATGAAATATCGCCTTGTTTGCTGGGTGATGTGAATAATTTGGGCATTTAGCGGTTTCCAATCCATGAGGGGTATGCCCAAATCATCCAAAATTAGACCATTCTAGTCTTGAACCCCTTGTTGCTTGGAGATCCCCCGCTTTAGGAACCCCCCATTGCTGTTTGGGGCCCCCTAGTTATACGTAAGTTGGTTTATAATCAACATTAACTATAGTTATATATTTATATATATAGATACATCCTATCAGCCCTACCAAGTTATGTTCCCCAACTTAGCTATAGCGTGGAGGGCCTACCTTGCAACCCCTCCATGTACTGTACGACCTGACACTGCCGTCTCAATTTTGTTGTGCGATTCGATTCCATGCAAAAACAACAGAATGTTACAAGTTACAAGAAATAGTTGGGTAGACTTATTATTATTATTGATCAATCTTGAAAGTTGCTATGACAACTACTTTAGCTTAGGTTTGCTTCAGCTGTGAAACAAATAGAATGGAATGGATCCTGAAACTGCCAACTGTGAGGGACTGGTCTTGAAAATGTTCCGAAATTCAGCGGAACGCGATGGCCAAAATATATCAAAAGGAACAATAAATTTGAAGCTATTTGGGAAAGATAGAGAGAAATCTATGAACATACTGTATAATGAACTATTAAATATATGGACATGTATTGATCATGCAGACGATTTGACCTGAGATATCCCTACCCAGTTTACTCACCACTCGGTCCCAGTTTTCCGGCCCCAAAATCTGCGCCGACTAAGAAATCCTGGAAGCCAATTACGAGGCGTTTTTGTGTGTCGTCAGAGCGACAAGAAAAGAGTGGATGAGGAGTCAGATTTGAGAATTTTATATTATGTCCATTATTTTCATAGGGTTTGACAACTTCATAGAAGCTCTCATAAATTATAGTATAAGTCTCACAAAAGTTTCATGTTTTTGTATACGTTTCATAGAGTTTCATGAATGTGGGCATGGGATGGTTTGCTGCTGGTTCCCAAGCCAAGCTGCAAATCTATGTTGATATTTATGTTGTCTTAAACTACTGGGTTAAATGTGGATTGTTCTACTTTACTTTTTTAGATGATTGGGTTTAGTACCACTCTTGCATGTATTATCATATATCAACATTTTACGAAGATTCGCCATCCAATATAGATAAGGAATTGTAGTGATATGTGTGTGTGAAAAAATATACATACATATACATATGTAAATATTTATATTATATATATATATATACATGAATACATATTTACAGCATTCTCACTGTGCATTCTCATCATGGGTAAATTTCACCACGACCTCACTGTTCTCCCGAGCCCTGGAATCATGGTTTTTATAGGGAAATCATCCCCAATTATGCCCGAACTATTCAGGTTAGTGAAATATTATAATTTATACCCAGATATATTGATAGTAACTATTTATTAACCATATATTAACCATGGTTAGTGAAATTATTACCAGGGTAGTATCATTACTGGCGATTTCTGCGCAGGTGGGACGCTGCTTGGCGCCCGAGGGGCAGGAGCCACCGCCCCGACGAAAAGGGAGAGGCAAAGGCAAAGCCAAGGTGGGCGCAGTTCCTTCGGAGACTTGCAGAAAAAGCGCTTTGAAGCCAGAAAAATTGTGATTTCATGGGATTTTCATGGTGGGATTTCACTCCAAATTTGGGATTTCACCAGCAAAACACATGGATTTCATGCGATTTAGTGGGATTGAATCGTATTCAATTTATACATGATTGAACTCAGAAACAGGTGGATGCGTTGAAGTTAGGGAAGTTGGAACTTGACGAATAAAAGATGTGGATTTCACCCGCAAAAAGAGTTTAGCAAGGCATAAATCAAGATTTGACCAACCAAATCTGGGGTTCAAGAGCCAAGATTGGCATAATATAATGCTGACCTGAGCATACAGTTCAACAGGCCGTGCAATAAAGAAGCAAAGATATGCAAAGATGATATAAGCAAGAAAATGTGTAGTCAAGCAACAAAACTAGCGGGAGTTTATGAACCAAAAGTAGCGATCAAATCAGCAAAAGGGTGACTTTCCCTCCATTAGTTCAAAGTGGCTGACTAGAAAATCCACAGGTTTTCTCTGGAGAAAATCCACAGAACATCCCTGAAAAAATACATGGGGTCAAGCCATGAACAGGATGCTGGCGATTCCATTGGATTCCCCACATTGATTTTTAGGGGAGACTCCATGATATTTAGAGTAATTAGTTGATGTTAGTTGTATTTAGACCCCACATGCGATGTATTGCTTGGATGCGGTTTTCCTTGGCTGCGATTCTCAAGAGACGGACATTTTTGCCGATGTGATTTGATGCCGATGAGTCATTGCCTCACACTTGATTCAAATGCTGTGAAATTGGATCAGGTCATTTGAAGATCAGACATATCATACATCATCAGAATCGATCAGAGAATGAGAATTTGATGATTGCCCATCCCATCCAGTAGAGGCAGTTCCTCCAAAAGATCTGCACAAGGCGGTGAATTCTCTTCAGCCGCTTGGACCCAGTGTTTTCCGATCTGGCTGTTGCCAAGGTGTCCGGAAATGAGTCCGTCATAAAATGTCATAAACCCTGGTGAACGTTCACAGTTTGCAAACCGGAAAATCACCATGTTCAATAGGTAAATCAACAATTTCTATGGCCATTTTCAATAGCAAAGTGTTCAATTTCCAGGGTAAATCCTGAGAATTGTTCTTGGCTGCATAGAAAACTACCCTAAATAAAGCGTGTTTTCGTCATCTCCAATTCTCATACGTACCCATAGAATCCATACTTGTTCGTGAACAATACCGGTGAATATTTAGTATATGTTCAGTACTCGCTCTTTGAATTAGTTCATCACCATTCCTGCTTAAAACCTTCGAGAGTTGATGATATTTGATGCTTAATTTCTAGTTTTTTCTACCATTCTGTTGTTTTTTTCCACATTCTGAGGGTTTCTCGGAGAATTGTTGGTCCGAAAAAGCAGTGGTTTATGGGCCAAGGCTCGCCGTGAATGGCTACATGGACAGGATGAAAAGTCGCTTTGCCAACATGGGCCGGGAAAAAGATCTTCCTGGAGCTTTCCGACAATGGGGGTAACATGGGGTAACCCAAAATCTAAAATGGGGTACCTAAAATGGAAGTTTCCGAAGATCTATGGCCACAAGAAGTCTTAAGATGGTTTAACATGTTTTAAGCAAATTTAACCAATAGGTGACTAGGTGGTACAATAGACATCGGGGTACAGTACAAAGCCAACAGACATCGGGGTACAGTAAAAAGCCAACGACAAAAGGGATGTAGTTGGAAACATTGGGTATGTATAACTAGCAATATGTGTTTTTTGGGTTGGTATGTTTTTTTAATATGGTGTATCGATGTGTATCGTATGTTCCCTATGCTCCATGGGTTGGAGATTTATTCAATGCTCCATGGGTTGGTGGGTTGGAGATTCATTCAATCCCTCCCAGAACTGGTTGAAAAGAAAATCTACCGAAGGCACAAAGAAATGGAGTGAATAAAACACGGCTTCATATCAAAACAATTTGGGTATGGGTCAATACCTATTAATACCATTTTTAGGGGAATGACCATCCATTTACCAACTATTTTGATGTTCACCAGGGGGATAGGGTTTTGACCCATCCCCATTTCTGGAATCCTAGATGTTTGGCGAAACATCCCAAAGCTGAACGAGTTGCGCTGCCTCTTTATACTTTATCATCTCAATCATTTCAATTGGTCGTCTTCCATACCAGCGCTCAAAGAAATCCCATCTCATCATTGTCCCACAGAGCTCATCCCCCTTCTGTCATAAGCTTAGGAAATAGGGAATCCAAAATGTTGCCCTCAGTTCCCGGGAAACATTGGATGGGTAGTGAGTTTATTACTTCCTTTTGTTCGCAATAAATGGGAAAATTTACTCACCAGATAGTCTTGCAGAGTTTCTTTAAACTAGCCATGAGCTGAACCATCAAAGCAATGGTTAACATGCGGGTTTCAACATGGGAACAGTGATGTTCTGCTTCCGGTTCAGTGTCCCAAGAATCACCAAGGCTTCGTTCCGGATGGTTTAGAATGGAAAATCATATTAAAATTCATTTGGGGGTACCCCAATTAGGAAACCGCCATATGGCCCCAGAGCGAAACGGCTTGGATGGCCATGGCCCACCTTGGCACCTCAGGTGGGAGGAATCCAAAGGTTTCGGAGGATGGAGTGCGCCAGATTCTGGAGAAGAAGGAAGGCCTCTTTCGCACCTTGGCGAGTCCGGTTTTTTTTGGGGGGCGCTGGTATTTTCTTTCCTAGGTAAATATGAACATCAATGACATAGAAATTCTACATATGTATATATTACATATTAATGTAGAGAAATTATATATATATACATATGTGACATGCTTGAAATACATGTAAGCATATATATGTAAAGGTAGATATACAGGTTTCAATCGGTTTCAAGTATTTATTGTTTTTCAACCATACATAGGATGTTTGGTTGAGATGACGGGAATTGAGAATGACCGTGTTTTTGGGATGGGTTGTTCTCACCTGTGCCTTGGTACCCGGCACCGGATGCAGAAAGGGGATGGTCATCAATCCACTTTCATAGGGATTAGCCTTTGGAAAGAAGGAAAACACATGAAAAAACTGATGTTTTTCCTTAAGAAGACTTTACAATCCACACATGAACACCGCTTTTTATGCCATTTTCACGAGGCATGAAGATGATGGGAAAGCGTCAGGACACTCAGCACTCAGCTTCAATTTCTGGTGGATGCCCTGCCTGCGCCAGTGACGGCTGAGGAAAATGCTGGATTTATTGGTGACTTACTGCAATGGTGATTTAATGGTTTTTTTATTTAATGGTGCTTTAAGTGAATTTAAGGGTGACTTAAGTGGATTTAATATGATTTAATGGGATTTAACGGTACCTCATCGGATTTTGTGGTGATTTTTGTAATTCAGTGTGATACTTGACTGCTACACTCTAACTATCCGACACGTTTATATCATATTTGGGTGTGTCTGCACATGTGGATAGTGTTTCTGCATAGCAATTTGAATGGGAAATGATGTGATGTTCTAAACCATCAAATTCAAATGTAGGACACAGAAACCAATATGTATACTGGGGATTGGTCTAAGACTCGAGGGACCACAGGTTCGAATGTCTATGTTTAGTATTAACCAATATTAACCATCAATTTTCAGGGGTACCCGGGGTACCTAAATTTGACCCCTACCCAAATGTGTACATATTTATATATATATGTGTGTGTGAGAACTACCATGGGTATCCATGGGTACTAAGCACATACCAAGCGGGGTGAACATAGAAGTAAATCCGCAGACTTGCTGTGCGGATGAATCATGTTTAACCACTGCCATTCCCTTGAATGTAGAATCCCAAGCATCACATCACCATAATTTCACGATGGTTTACCAACAAAGTTACAGGTTGAATGCTGGAAGGGTTCAGCATGTTCAGACATGGTGCAACTGTTCAAGTTTAATTATGTCTATATATTGAAGTTGGAGATTTCAACTTCGATCGAAGGGGTCCAAGGCGACTGGGTAGAGAAGTGTCTGGTTTAGTCCTTGCATAGTCTAGTTGGTTTCAAGGGAAAATAAGAGCAGGACACCGAGGTAGTTACCCCAAAATACACAGGGTTCAACTGTACATGTTCCCTGCAAATCGGGATTTTGACAAAGAAGCAGTCAGATTCTCTGCCGATTCTCCTGACGTGGGCAGACTCTGGGAAAGACCAGGCAACCCCATCAGCTTTGGTCTCCAATTTTGAGACTTGCAACTATAATTTCTCTTGTTGGTGATAGCCTCTAGTAATCTACCTGTTTGCGAACTGGAAAATCACCATGAATCACCTCTAAATGGACCAGGAACGTTCCATGGCTACAGTAATCACCTATATAAATGGGGCCCAAAATCACCATGTTCCATAGGTAAATCATCATCAAATGGCCGATGAGTTCCAGTTCAAGGTGTGAACTTTGCGGCCCGCTCCGTGATCTCCCCAGATCCCAATATCGAGCCCTCGGAGTGCCTTGGTCGCTGCGGCGGGGGGAAATCTGAGATATGGCCGACGTGTCTGAAAATGGAAGATACCTCCAAAATTGCTGTTTAAATTTTGGGATGATGCTTAATTGATGATGAAGCAATGGGAAAATTAGGGACTCGATTTTCAGACAAAGCCATATCTTTAGAGCAAATTGGCGATGAATCGGAAGTAAAGATCATGATTGAATTCCGATCGTTTCGGGCATGGCTATGTGGTTCTGGATGTAACTTGATGCCTACCGTGGCAATGGAATATGAATTATTTATGAATATATTTTCCAGTAGTAAGATGGCTTAGTTAGGAAACAAACATTTGAAGCCAGAGATTTCTGGTATGTCTCACTGCCAGGTTAGATCACTTTTCATAAGCAACCCAGAACCTTGGGGTTTGCCTCATAGTCAATTGGGTTTTTAGGAGCCCCAGTCATAAGTACTAGGGCGCCCATTGTTGTAGGATGGCTTCTTGTTCCAACAAGGCTATCTGCTCCTGAGAGTTCAGGCATCGTTTGGTGACCCCCAAAGCTGGTGGTGGGGGCTTGCCATGGCTTGCCGGAGTTTCTTAAATGGGTTTGATACCTGAAAATGGTTCATTTACATGAATTGACCCCCTGAGATATGCTTATGTTTATAGGGAACAAATGAACATGAGGTTCAAAACCACCTGATTTTGGGTGATATTTTTCAGACCCAGATTTGAAATGGTTCATTTCAGGCTGTCTGGTTTGAAATTTCAGTGTCCTTCCACTTGATCCTACCTTGGTCCGACCGGTCATAGAAAACGGCCAAGGATTGGAGTTCCAGAGGAGATTGCAGCAGGTTTGTATTACCCAGAGGCCAGGGATGGCCCCTGGTTTTGATGGCAGCTTTCACTTGGACATACTTGGAGCAAATTGGTGAATTGTGCCTACAGAATCAGAAACTAGCTATAGAAATGGAAGATGAAGTGAGCAGGAATTGGTCATGATGCCATATGATTCCTCTATGATTCTAAGATATTCTAAGATATTCCTCTGGTTGGTGGTTTGGAACCATGGAATTTTATGACTTTCCATTCAGTCAATGGATTGGTTTAAGGGAAAATCTACAGGAAACCATAGATTGTCCCATGAAATATGGGGCTTTCCTGTAAATTTTCCCTTAAACCAATCCATTGATTCAGTTGGGAAGTTCAGCACATCCCAACTGACCAGTTCCTCCATGGGTCGAGCTGCCGCCAGGTCGCTGCACCGTACAACGTGGAGTGGTTGCGGAAGTTGGTGATCCGTGGCACACAATATCCTGGAGCTTGCGAGGCGCGGGGGAAATCCCTAAGAAAAATGGAGGTTATAAAAGTTATGATGGGAAAAGCATTTTGAAATGGAGGTTTGAATGGGAAAAGCATTGATAAATGGAGATGTTCATGGGAAAATCATCTATAAATGGGAATCACCTTGCAGCAATGAGAGATGAAGACTGCCTCCGCTTGAGTTTCAGACACGGTATTTTCCCACCTCGCAGGTGATGGTGCTGGACATCAGCTCAATACCCAACATTTGCAACCCTTCGCACTACCACGTCACTTCGATCCCAGAAACTAGAAAAAGACATATATAGATATATAGATATATATCCCGTATGATCCATTCCTAAAGTGAACATATCCCAAAAAGGCAAGATGTAGTGGTGTTCGAACGATAACAAAACGACAGCAAATTCAATCAATAATAAATTGTGGCGGCAACATGTCCATGTGCCAACTTGTCTTACATATCCCATATGTATCCATATGTGCCATGGTCAAAACCTTAATAATTATCCCTATTCATGTCCACTTAACTCCCCTATTCATATCCACTTAAATCCCCATGAAATCAGCGGTGCAACTCCCATGAAATGTGCTGAACAACATCTCCATTGGCTCCACCGAGCTGCGTCGCTGGGCAGGTGCATAAACCGAACCCGGACGGAGGCAAAGTCATCATCCTCCTGCGGCTACTCGATGAGGTCACGGAGCGTTCAGCTTCAGTTCCAGGGATTTCCAGGGCGATCGCCCGTTGTAGTTCTTGAATTAAATGAAAAAACATGGGAACATCTATAGTCTTATGATTTCTTTATATTTGTTTGATGTCTTGTGTTTTATTGACAATACACGAGTTTTACAGATAGCATGAAGCAGATGTTATGGTGATGACCAGATGACCAGATGTCATTTTTTGATCTGATCCATTCAAGGAATCAGAGCGAACGGAGTAGATCCCGATCGACACAAAGAAATCACATCTAATTGGGTGAAGGAAGCTATAGTAAATATATCTATATATATATGTCAAATCTACTGTAGAGTCTTTAAATAAAAAACACTTTCAAAATTTCACTACTGAGGAGGATCGAAAACGGCTACAAAACTGGGATCACACTTCCTCTGATCCAGGATTAAGGGATCCACATCGATCCAGTGAAGGCTCTTAGGGAAAGCATCCACGGAGAGTTTCGGAAGCATGTTGTAGACGTCCTGAAAACTCTGCTCCTGGCTGATCTGATGATTGACACTCCGTGGCTGGTTAGCCGGTGGACGTTGGGACTTGAGAGCTTGAGATCTTGGGGCCAGCAGGACCAGCAGATTAAGATTCTAGTCAGTTCTAGGAATGATCCAATTGATGTCCTTTACCAACCCCTCGTTTTCGTTAGTGAATTTGGATGGGTTCCCTTATTGAAACCCGGTAGTCACAGGATGGCAAAGGATGTTGATTGGCCTTGTTCAAGGATTTAGATCTATGGGAAAGCCAATGGAAAGCCGAAAAAATCTGGGGGCGTTTTGCGGCGTTTAGCTAACCGGGTTTCTTGTTAGCTTCTCCCAACCATTGAAGGAGAAAAGAGAATTGCTGGCGAAGCAACTCATCAGCGACGTCAGGACGTCGCTTCTCTTGGGCCGTTCTAAATCCTCCGGTGGTGGTTAATCAATGGATTTGGTGTAGCTAACAAATACAGAGAAATTCAACTATATGGCTTTATACCCAAAAGATATGAGTAGATACCCTAGCAACCATGCAAAAGCAAGTGAGATGAGGAAACGATACACAATAATTTCTTGATTGGGGACGCTTCTCCCATTTTTTCCGGACGTTGGTCACAAGTTGGTTGGAAACTCTTAGATTAAGGGTCGGTCTGCTGTTGGATGACGCATCTCAAATGTGTTTTTCGTGAGGGAAGGACGCGGTTTCCCCCCCCAAAGTGTGGGGATGCTGTCAAAATCCATCAGGAATCGATGATGGTGTCAATTCTCATGTTTGATTGTCGGATAAATGTCGTTCATCTGCCTAAGTCGGGATTTCACCACCATTCCGGGCGGGAGAGCCTTCCAACTACATCCCAGACTTGGTATACAATGTGTGCCTCCATGGTGTAGCTAAAACCATTGTTTCCCCTACAGTTTTCCGTTCTCTATCTAGCTCAAGCTAGTGAGTAACCCGTCCCTCTCAGAAGATCTGAGAAGAACTTTGCTGCATTCCACCAGGGTTTCGAGTTTTTTTCTTGGAAGGGATGATAACTACCACGAGAGGCTCGCACCTGGCTATGTTTTTTGTCAACAAACCATGGAAATCGATACCCCTAATTCTTCTTGGGAAAATCCATGAAAAATCCACGGAACATCTGCTTGGTGGTTTCAAACATGTGTGTTTTCAACCGCTTTTTGGGATGATATTTAACATGATTTAACCCACCTCCCCAAGTTAAGAAGTCCGAAAAGTGGTTGTTGCTGGTTCATAAGCCCTTAATAAACCCTTATTATCCCACTGTATCCCACTATATCATCCGTAATATCCCCCGTAAATCCCATATGAATCCCACAACTCTGGGTGAATTACAACGACCTCACTGTTCTCCCTCACTGGAATCATGGGTTAGATATGGGAAATCATCCCCAAGTGGCCTTAATTCAGCTTAGTGAATTATTACAATTTACCCAGACAAATCTACCATTTTCCCAGCATAGGTCACCAACCCTCTTCCCCAGGAGCGGAAAACCGCCCTATACCGTCTTTCGCCACCTCAGAGACGGTGCCCGGGGTCCATACTATGATACTGTTTGTTTATATTAGATGTCACTGTACAATGTATGTCTCACGTATTTTGTATAGATTTTGTGTTGTGTAGTATGTTTTGTGTATTGTGTATCACATATATATATATATATCACATCACATATATATTATAGTATGCCATACTATATTATGTTAGTTTATTTATATGTATATAAGATGATGTTTATCTACCAATCCTTTGGACAATTGGAAATTGAGTGTTTCGTTGGAATGTGCATCTCCGTTGCCATGTGATTGGCTACTGGATTCTATCCCATAATGATCTCAAAAATAGTTTATCCCATGATAACCACTTATTTTCCACAATGATTCAATATGTTTTAACGATAATCCCAACATAATCCATAATGATATGATTACATAATTCTCCCTGAACGTTGGGAATATTATCAAATATTCAACAATCATCCCAACTCTCAGGGAGAATTATGGACCATAATCCCATGCGCCAGGTGATCCTTTGCTGGTGAATCGTCAGCCCACGTTGCACAAACCTGGCATCATGGCCCACACCGCCAAGGTGACCTTGGGCTTCGGAAGCTACCCTTTGGTACACTAACATAGCTATGGAGCTATGGAAAATCACTAATCATAGTGGGTAAATGTAAATCAACTATGTATGTGTTAAATTACCAGAGGGTTTTTCGGGAAATCCCCATCAACCAATGGAGGTTTATAGCTGGGAAAGTGGGGATTTTTTTCTGGAAATTCGATGGATTTAGCTAGAGGTTTCGCAAGAAATACGGTGGTGAAGCTCCGTGCCATGGAGGTTTTGAATGCTGGGAAGATCCTGGAAAATGAAGGAGGTTCCGATGAGTTTTCCTGTGTTATGTTTGATTACCAGAGGGTAAAACATGTAAAAACCTATGTCCATGGTGGGGCTTACACCCTACATTGTGATTTTTTAATAGGGAAAGTGAGGTTCAATAATATGAGATTTGAGGGTACCCAATTTTCACACCCAGCTGGGTGTTTTTGTTGGGCATTTGTTGGGCCACTGCGAGGCCTGGGGTTGGTTTCTCCACCCACGTTGGGCCAACGACTGGTGATCAACAGCGCAGGGATTGTACGGAAATCAGCATGGAAAGCCCATACAGCATGGTTGTATCAAGCAGGAAAATCATTGTTTGTTTTTGTTTGAACCCCATATTGAATTGCAAGGGTGTAGGGTGACTCTTGGCAAAGCTTCCCCATGAAAATGAAACCAAAGGATCATTGTCAGAAGGGGTTTGACATCACAGGCCGTATTGAAACCGATATGATCAACGATGGGATGCTTCAGGTACCATGTTTTCAGACAAACCCGTAAATAAGTTAATGCTGTGAAAATAAATAAATAAATCAAATATCCGCATGAAATCCCATTAACTCCATTGATTATGGTTCATTAGATTCCATCAAATATCCCATCGTTTGTATCCCTATCTTCCATCCCTCATTAAATCACAATGAAAGCATGTCATAAACCCATTAGAATAGATAGATACATACATACATATATATATATATAATAATATTATATTATATATACAGTATATATATATATGTATAATTATATATAAATATATATGTATATATATATATATACATATATATATATGTATATATATACATATATATGTATATATATATATGTATATATATATATGTATATACATATATATGTATATGCATCATTTTTATCCCCATTGCATCCCCATTATATCCGCATTAAATCACCATTAAATCACCATTAAATCACCATTAAATCACCATTAAATCACCACTAATCACCCACAGAGTCCACAACTTCGAGCGTTCAGCAGTGTTCAGGTGCTCCAGCGAGAGTCCACGATTCGCCTACACTACGTGCCAGTCTCAGCTGGATTTAACTACCAGAGATAGGATGCAATGGCTATATATTTGCATCGTATGATACATGATTCATATGATGTAATGCATGTATACATGTATATGTGTATATATGTATATATGTATATGTATATATATATGTGTGTGTGTGTATGTGTATATGTCTATATGTATATATGTATATGTATATATATATATATGTGTGTGTATGTGTATATGTCTATATGTATATATGTATATATGTATATATGTATATATCTATTTATGTATATATGTATATATGTATATATGTATATATGTATATATATGTATATATGTATATATGTATATATGTATATATGTATATATGTATATATGTATATATATATGTATATATGTATATATGTATATATGTATATGTATATATATATATATATATGTATATAGATATGTATGTATATATGTATATATGTATATATTATATGTATATATGTATATATATATTATGTATATGTGTTTCCGGTATTGTACACGAATGGTTTGGTTTTTTTGGTATTATGAATACGTCTGGATACATTTTCTAAAAAAAATGATCAACAAAACCGCGAAGTGAGTGGTGATTGCTCAGACTTTGCCTCTGACCTACAGTAACTCACCTGCATGCGTTGACATAGCTTGGGACCACATGCACCAGTGCAACGTTTCTCAGATTGCTGACGTGCCATGTCCAACTGCCATATCCCTCAGTTTCCGCTCGCATCCTATATGTGTGAGACACTAATATCATTAGCAACTAGCAATCTAACCTGACAATGAGAAAGTCTTCATTTACAGCTGATGTTGACTATGTGTTCCCAATGAAATGGTAGTGGTCCATTGCTGGGAACGCGATAGAGCAAATCTCTACATATTTTTTGCTGGTTCCACTTAAACCCCCATTTTTGGAGGACACATCCTCATGTTTTGGAGGATAAATCCCCATGTTTGCAGGATAAATCCCCAACCTTGTTGGATTTCTTGATGCGACCAGGACTGGAACACCATATGTGGTTTAAGGTCAACTGCAACACCTACAACGCAGACTTTGACGGTGACGAGATGAACCTCCACTGCCCACAGGACGACGTAAAGCGAGTTGAGATTCTGATGGAGAATGGGGAAAATCCAATTTTGGGGCATATTCTGTTACTATAACTATACTTAATGGTGGTTTTTGATACCTATAACATCCTATAGCTATGGTTTATCAAAAAATCCAATGTTCAATTGAATTTTTGGGGTAGCTTATTTTCAAAAACTTTTTTTTTATAATAACATGTAGTAATATGTAGTATTACATCAATTCATCATGCAGATTGTATATGATATATATATAATATATGTATACACATGCAAAATAATAATAAGTAATCTGTTATAAAGCTTGCTGTTCACAACAGTTCAGAGTTTTTTTAAAGTTCCCTCCATTATTCTATAGGTATTGACTATTGACCCATCCCCACATCCTTGCATGTTTTGCATATATATATATATACCATCTGGTTATTTAACATAGCCATGGAAAATGGCCTATTTATAGATGCTTTACCTATTGAAAATGGTGATTTTCCATGGCTATGTTAAATAACCAGAGGGTACATATTATTATACGTGTGACCGTGTGACCCTGTTTTCGTAGAGCACTTTCGGTTCCACGAGCAACATGTTATTTTTCGCTCCGAACATATTGCCATCAAAAAAGTGTGGGACGTGCTAAATCATTTTGGTAACTGTGGGTTCTATATCCCTGTCTCTTGGGCATTATTTTGTGACATCTCCATGATTTGCTGGCAATTTCTTGTTTTTTCTGTTGCATTTGCAATAACTTCCCACTCTGGTAAGGGAGGAATCACAGTTTCAGTTTGAGTTTTTTGACATGGTGTTAATTTGTTGGATTATCAATCCCACTGTTGGATTTGTTGTTTGATACCCAATCCACTTTTGGGACATCTTAGATATGGGTTTGTCTGAAAATATGGTACCCCAAAATTATGTGATGGTTTGAGAACCTCATTGCCCCCTTTAAAATGACCGTATCTTAGGGGTAAATCAACCATTCGATACACCCACATATCATATAGAGTCTTCATTCGGTATATCCCATCAAATATCCCCATTAGATCCCATTAAGTCGTAATTCTCTCACCGCCGTGGCACCATTTTCCCAGCATCTCTCATTGAAGGATGACCAACAAGAAATCTCGGCCAGGACCCCATTAGTCGCATGGAAGCGTTGGCCATCGCGAAGGCTGACTTCCAGTGCCCCGAGTTCCGAATTCACTGAGTTTGGAAGTCTGAAATGGATTTCACATACAAACATATCCACATGTCCACACATATACATCCTTAGATTCAATCTCTAAAGTGTTCTTTGTTTCAAAGAACTTGGGTTTGATGTTTCCCCTTTTTGTGAGCTTCTGCTGTACGTTTCTAACCACCTGCTGTGCGCACAGCGGTCCGTCGCGGTGAGGTACTTGGTGCCCACCAGCGGTAAACCTCTGCGCGGCTTGATTCAGGCGGATTTAGGGTTGAGATTTATATACATGCTAGAGACGTAATATATATATATATTATATATATTATGATTATATATGGAGGTTTCCTGAAATGGGGGTACCCTCAAATCATCCGTTTTTGTTGGGATTTCCATTGTAAACCATCCATTTTTGGGTACCAACATTTCTGGAAACCTCCATAGCATTACATATAATTAATTAGTTATAATAGTATATTTTATACAGTATACATATCGGGTTTGATTACGTTGTACTGGATACACTTAGGTGACTATGATCGATAGTGATATGATGTAATTTGCATTTTGTGGTTTATATATATATATGAGTAAATTATACCGACCTCACTGCGACCTCACTGGAATCATGGTTATATAACAAGGGAAATCATCCCCAAATGGCCTTAATTCAGGTTAGTGAATTTTTATAATTTTCTGTACATATATATATATTGATTTATACGTAAGGATGGATGATTCAGACAAAATCGTCATGTTTCACCTCACAAGGGAAGATAGGATTTAATATCTACGATATTTTTTGCTGAACGGCAGCTTAGTTGTGTTCTTCTTTTAGAATGGATGTTGATAATCTATGATAATCGTCAGATATAGAGGGAATCTTACTAACAAATAATCATCATAATCATTGAGTAATTCCCATTATTAATATTGATGAATGATATATTATATATTCATCATGATATTCACAATGGCTTATGGATCATGATATGAGCGAAGGCTCTTATTTGCGTATATGGAAAGTAGTATTCGGACGTACCCCGGTTTGTCAAAAACATTATATTTAACTTGTAAAACGAGGTAGGAACACCCCGAGACCGAGGTAGGCAAAAACGTTACGGGACTGGAGAACGAGGTAGGAACACCCCGTCAATTGCGTTATGTAACAAATATGGTCCGCAGCTCATATGAAGAATATGGGGCTTCACTTCATGTTGGTTAATGAAGGTGAATAACCAACGACCACCGCCCCATCAAATTCATCAGCCAAGAGGGGTCGCACTTTCGCATCGTACCAGGACCATGTCATTGCAGGCACCATGTTGACCAAACGAGACAGTGCCCTGGCCTGGACACCAGGGAAGAAAAAACCGAGAAATTCCAATGGTTTATCATGATGTCCCATGACTTTATGATACTTTATGGCCTTTTAATGAGATCTGAGATATGTATGCCATTTTCAGAGGCATTTATTGTTGTTTCAACCATACAATTACAAAAGGGATGAGTGGTTGAACACAGAGGTTGAGATGAATTTTGGAACTTTTTGGGATGGGTGAAAACCACCAACCAGTGTAGCTTGTACAACAGATTCATAGAATTTTGAATTTTAGTCATTCAGAATTACTAGATTAGATGCCATGTAAGCCCGGAATTCGACCAGTGATGGATATTTACTCACCAGCTTTTGACAAACTGTGGCTTCTAAATTAGCCATGTTGGGACCAGGAATTACGAATCAGCTTCGTAGTTTGCAGTTTTTCCGCAGGTTTCCAACAAGTCAATGATCTTCAGGACATTTTTTGAAAATGTATGGCATGGAAAAAATGGGAAAACCAGTTTAACTAAATTATATAGTTGAAACCTTTGGGCCAGAAAAAAGCATGACGGATTCGTTGTCATCAAAAGCTAAGCCATGGTCGACCCTGTCCTTCGGAACTTCACCCAGGCTACTACACCAAGTCAGAGGTGCAGGGTGGATGGATCTTTGGTGGCTGACTTGATGGATCTTGGTTTTCTCTTTACTGGTGGTTTGGAATAATCATCCCAACTGACTTTCATATTTTTCAGAGGGGTAGGTCAACCACCACTCAGTGATTGTTGGATTCATGTCTTGTTTTCAGATCGTCAATGATTCTTAGCCAGAAAAATGAGGTCACCAAGTTTAGGCACACCTGAGGTGGTCAAGAAATGAGGTGCACCACCCAGCACCCTTTCCGTCAGCCTATGCATCTTGCCCAAGAAAAAAAAACAATGCAATCATTCTTCGTACCCTCATGATCCCTCATGCATTTGGGATTGCACCCCAGTCACTTCGCGATATATCGGATGATCTATGGCAATGCCAGAGATAGCCAAGTCGTCATTAATTTTCCATAATTTTCCCATGGGGCTACCCCCAAAATCATCCATTTCATGTCCGGATTTTCCATCCAAAGAAACATCTACTTATTGGAGATTCCACATTGATGGAAACCCCCATATACCCTCTGGTAATTTAACATAGCTATTGAAAATGACCATAGAAATAGTGGATTTTACCATTAAAAATGCTGATTTTCCATAGTTTTTTGTATGTTTACCAGGCCGGGTATCATCCATGGTCAGATGGCCAGTGCCACAGCAGGCTTGTTTGTTGCTCTATGCGGGCCTGCGCCATGCGCCGGGGGCTTCCCAGAAAGATGGGCTGGGATGATGGCAAGACGGCAAGATGGGAATAAGCCGAGGCTGCGTCATGACTTTGCAGCAGAGTCGTTGCGACCTCCTGGAAATAAGATATCATATAATATCATAAAATATCGATTAAATTTGATCAATATGTATACATCATATATATATATATACATATTATATATTATTGATGGGACAAATAGATTTAGATAATAAAAGCCTAATATCATGTATTAGTGCAATCATTTTCCCATTTGTTGATACAATGACTTGGGGTTCTTTGCAGGTCTGGGTAGGTGCCCCACCTCTTCGGGATGATCTGTGAAGTTGGGAATGTCATCATCCCAACTGACGCACTCCAGGATTTTTCAGAGGGTAGGTCAACCACCAAGCAGTGGAGGTTTCCTATAGGGCCCCTGTCATCATCCACTTTTCCTGGGATTTTCCATAAATCATCCATTCAGGGTACCCCTACCGTCCATCCTGGACGACCGAAGCTCAAGATGCGCGAGCATCTGACCAATCCTGAACTGAGAATGTTTGTTGTTCATGGAATGTTAACTAAATCATTATCGGATTTTGAACCAAACAATGGATATATCCCTGTGATATTGTTTGATAAGGTTTGATTTGGAAAATTGGAGATAGAACTAATCGATTTGTGCGGAGATCATGAGGACATCATGGAATATTATCGTTTAAATACTTATAAACTATATATATATAAAAACAGTTATAAACAGTATATACAACTTAAAAATAAAACAAGTACATGATAATATATATATACAGTATATACAGCTAAAAAACAACTACACGATGTGGGTTTCTGGTTTTGTCCAGAGAGGACCAACGAATCTCCCAACTAAGATGGCCATCGCTTTTGGGATTGGGGTCGTGGCTAGAACCACAGACCTTTGATGTGAGGAAAAAAATAATCCATTGATGGTTACCCTCTGGTAAACATACAAAAAACTATGGAAAATCACCACTTTATAGCTGGGAAAATCAACTATAAACTGCTATTTTCAATAGCTATGTGAAATTACCAGAGGGTATGTCTATATATGAGATGACACACCCCTCTACCATAGCTGCAATCGCGCGGAAAATGATGCTCGGCCGAGGTTGGAAACTAAACCAGTGCGGAGGCATGACTTTGTGGGGTCAAAACAGATGGCTCTAAATATTGGGATTCTGTTGTAGCATATACATGTAATATACATAATTATACATGTATTTGTGACTGCTGTTGTTCAACATTTTAATTATTATACATGTATTTGTGACTGCTGTTGTTCAACATTTTCATTGTAATTGTTGTTGTTGTTGTCGTTGTCGTTGTCGTTGTCGTCGTTGTTGTCGTTGTTGTTGTTGTTGTGGTCGGCGTCGTCGTTGTTGTTGTTGCTGCTGTTGTTGTTGCTGTTGCTGTTGCTGTTGCTACTACTGCTGTAGTTCTGGTGCATCGTGCCCTTATCATTGTGGTCGTTGTTGATGGTGAGCATTGTTGATAATGACCAGAGACAAAGGTGCTAGTGTACATCAACATCACATTTTTCGGTGTTCGCTGTTTTTCATCGCTAATGAATGCGGCCTTTTCAACAGCTTCCGGCCGGTCGTTAAGCCATCGCTTCCATTCCCCCTTCATCAAGCCATCGAGGAACAGCACGCTCTGACCACAAAAAACTGCAGGAATGTGCAGGAAACCCAAGTAAAATTGTCTATTTTTTAACGTAAAATGGTGATTCGGGTAAATGGGATATGGTTTATGAGTTTATGATTAGGTTTACCACATTGTGGGTGTTGGACATACAATCTTGTTAGTTAATTGCACATATCCAGATTATTGCTCAGCATGCAATGATTCTGGTTGGTGGTTTGGAACATTTTTTGTTTTTCCAAATATTGGGAATAATAATCCCAACTGACAAATATTTTTCAGAGGGGTAGGTATACCACCAACCAGGATTGTTCATATCCCAATGATTACCCAAAGTAATCCGGTAAACCCAAGAGCAACCGTCCGTAATCGGCCGCTCGGGGTCTATGAAAGTTGGCAACTGGGATGACGCGCATGATCCTGATTGGTTGCTAAGACGTCGTTGAGTTTACCACATTAATTAAGTATGATATAGCATCGCCTCATGATCAGTTGATGCCTGGTTGTTGGGATATACTTTAACCAAACAATATATGGAGATTACTGGAGATTCTTCAAATGGGAGATCCCCAAAACCATGGGTTTCAATGGTCTTGATTTGGGGTACCCCCATTCAAGGAAAGCTTCATATATGAAGATTCAGCCACAAAGCATAGGGATTTGGGTGAAAAAACAGAAGTGGCAACTTTCACTTGGTCCACTTGGTCACAGTTTTGCAAGGTCGCCTGCAGCCTATCCAAGGTTCATTGGAAGAATAACTCATTTCCCAATACCCTCTGGTGAACTAACATAGCAATGGAAAATGGCCATTTATAGCGGATTTTCCCATGAAAAATGGTGATTTTCCATTGCTATGTTAGTTCACCAGAGGGTATCAACATTTCCAAAAAATTCACCATCCCCCAAACTACATAGACCTATGGTAATTTGTGACATAGTAACATAGTCATTAAACATCTGCAATTTGTTGATCACTAAATCATGGAACTTTTCATGGGCCACGAGAACCCACCCTGCCGGGTACCACCTTCGCTAGGCTCCAGGCTGTGTGGGGCGGGTTTTTTGTGCTTTGTGGAGGAGGGTTTTGGCACCGATGGCCCAAACATTGATGAAAACTATGGCATAAAGATCGGTAAACTATGGAAAACTATGGGCAACATGGAGAAATAAAGATTGATAATGACTTAATAATAACTAGTAACTAGTTATTTTGGTGTGAAGAAAACATTGTCCCAGGGTTCTGATCCATGGCGATATCAATTCAAGGACTCCTTGCTCTACTTTATTTGGGAAACCATCCATGAAGAGTTCTCCAAAAGCAAAGAAAATTGAAGTGAAGAATATAAATAAATATCCTTTGTTTGGGAAAGTTCTCAAATCTACTTTATTGTCATCTTGAAATTGAAGGTTTTGATGGCCACGACATACACCCTTGAATTGGACTTGTGGTTTCCTGGTTCAACCAACCATGTGATCTGTGATGAGGCTTGCGATTGGGTCTCAGACTATGTGGGTTGCATTGAATACAGGGCATGCCCCAAACTGACGGTTGATCAGTAGAATGGCCATTTAAATTGAGGTATTTTATAATAACCTCCCAAACATTGACTTAAGCAAAATATCACTGGTTCAATGGGAAATTACTCAAATTTATATAATATATATATATATTATTATTATTATTATTGTATATATTATACATACCCATACCTTTTGGGGGATTGCTATGTCTATTTATTTTTCGGAGAACCCCAAGTTCTTTCTCGTAAAAGTGTGGTGATTCTTCATCGCACGGGGATGACCCGAAACTCGCCAGGCTGACTCCGAGTCCGTTGGTGGCCCTGGCTGTTGATGGGATATCTCCGAAATCCAACGGGTGTTTTCTCATGGTTTACCCTCTGGTAAACTAACATAACTATGGAAAATCACCATTTTTTATGGGTAAATCCACTATAAATTGTCATTTTCAATAGCTATGTTAATTTACCAGAGGGTATCATTGATTTTCTATCCATGTTGAATATCGCCAAGTGGCGCAAGTGTTCCACTTCCTAGGCCCCTGTAAGATGAGCCATTGTTTTGGCACAGCCAGCATCCATCAGCAGGTTTAGATGATCCCAAGTTGAAACAAAGAACCCTGGAATCATGGTGTTGGGGGAAGCCCAAAATGGCCGTATGATTATTTCAGGTGAGTGAAGGATTTTTTCATTTGCCCAGAGATATTCAATACATTTCAATACAAAAATAATGAAAAAGAAAAAAGTCCTATAGGACACTATCTATGAATAAAATAGGATAATTTGATTATCCCATAGGATCCATGTATGCTATATATGGTAACATTTACCATCAATATACCCCCAATGTTAGCATATATAGCAGCACCATGGATCCTATGGGTATTGGATAATCTATAGATTCTATCCCAAGAATGGGATATGGCAGCCATAAATTTTTGGGCCCAACATGGCCCAGGACTCGGGCGCGGGCGCAGCGCTGCGGCTCAGATTTCCGTCCTTCAGTTTGGAAAAAACCTGTGCAATTTGAATTGATTTGATATAGTTTCACCAACGTGGGTCTGAACATGAACAAGGGGTATACTTTTGAAATGGCCAAGTTAAACCATTCGATTTGGTTGGAGCATGTTGGAGCCTGTTTTCGCACAAACCCACATGCGGATTTACTTGCTAGTCATCAAACATGGCTGGCTGGAAAAAGAACTATTTGTTCATTGGGAGACAGTGTAGAAATGTGCATAAACGATGGATATTGCCCTTGCTAAGTTCAATGACCGGAGGTTCTTCCCAGTACAATCTGACATGATCTTCAATTGTTTGACAGAATCATAGTATAGTTCCCCTGCACTCGCTCCTCACTTCACCATAAAACTCAATTAACCTTGCTTTGCAACCCAACAGCAGGTTCCAGGGTTTGAGGGTGCCGTTCCGATTTTTTCGGTTCGGCAAAAAACAACGCATCAACCCCAGACCCAGAGATTGAAACCCAGCAGTCACAGCTGTTGGCAATAAGCACATCATAGTACAACACAAAGATGAAAATAAAAGAGTGAACATATACTAAACAACACCTGGCCGAAAAAAGAAGGAACTCACCACTGACCACTCACAGATACTCCATCTCCATAGATTCCCCAAGGATTCTCCAAGGAAACTCCTGGCAGATCTCCACTGCACTCACACTCGATCCCCAGGCGCTGGACCGGAAGAAGGACCGGATGAAGCGCTTTGCAGAACGACCCTGGCAGAATCCCCGCGTCAAATCCAACGTCAGGGTTGACAGTGATGGGATGCGGATGGCAGGGGTAGCTTGAAATAAATGAAGGAGAAACTTAGGAGAAACATCTGGAAGAATGAAGGGAAGCTGAAGATTGGTGCTTGAAGATGATAGATTATGGATTGGATATGACATTGTCATGAGGTAGTAGGTCCAATGTGACGTTACAGCATGTTACAGCTATGACTGCAAGTTAGGGTCGAACTGATTTTTCGGAAGTCTACCATGCTATAGCTGGCACCTCGCCATTTCGTAGGTTACTACTCCAGACTTCACAAGATGATCCCCGGCTACTTTACGATATAAATACCATCCGAAATCCCTTGTAAACAACCTGAAACGCACAGGTTTCTCCATAGAAATCCCACAAAAAATCTCATTCAACCCACGTTTTTTCCCATCTAATTCCCACAGAAATCCCATTGAACCTAGCTTTCTCATATATCTATGTAATTCTATATATATAATGCCTGAATCCCATCGAAAGCCCAGTTTTTGTCCGCGTCCGAGGCGCAGAAGATGCGTGTGGAGTTGGATCCACCAGCACTGTCCCTTGGCATCCCTTGGCTCCCGATGGCTGGGTTGTGCCTTTAATGTCTAGCGTTAATTTATAGGTATTCTATATATGAAATACATATACTGTATGTATATATATACACACATATTACAGACGTGTATATGCATAGTTATATTTGAATGCAGCTAGACCCTCCAAGTACCTTTAAAAAGGAAGTTTCACCAATAATTGTAGTATACTTTTACCATTTTTTGAGGTACTTGAAAGATATGTAGAGTACAGCATGATTTGGCAGTTTCCCAGGCTGCGTCCGGTGCCTATGTGGTCGGGCAAGCAGGCGCGGCGGCCGGGGTTGGGGGCACCGTGCCAGTTGGAATAGTTGGGGGGTTCATCAGCAAAGATATGTTATTGCAGGTAGATGGCTTGAACTCATCTTAGAAAAGAAACATATAACTGAGGGTGTCTTCAAAAAGGGCGATCTAAGACTACCAAACGTAGTTGGCAATGGTGCTTTTTTTAGCTTTTAGGCCAGATATTCGGACATCGGATCTGTTTGAAAAAAGCTCGCTCTTCAAAATCTCGGGCCATGTTTTTTTCTAAGCAATTGAAATTAGCACTGTTAACGGGATTTGTGCCTTTCATTGTTGAACGATAAGCAAACTATCTCGAATATAATGCCATAAACCATCATAAACCTACCATGTGGAAATGGTTTCTATGCTCCTGAATACTCATATGCCAATCATTTATGATCATCTTGGAGGATTCGGTGGGCATGGCGGTGGATCTACCCAAAATGGGATCAGTGAGGTGTGAAGTTAGGGTGTTTTTTGGGCCCCTGATCTAAGTTCGTCCATCAGGTCTTGAGTATGCTGCTGAAGCATCTCATCAAGATCTGTTCTCAGGGCAAGGACCGGCCCAGTTGTTGGAGGATTTTTTTCCTGGCAGGATTTAGCCACCAAGTCCTGAGATTTTCTCATAGAAATGAGGTCCGGAGGTCCGGTCGAACTTTGGGTTTCCATCTACCCTCTGGTTATTGAACATAGCCATGGAAGCCATGGCCCATAGAAATCAGATGGTTTACCTATGTTTACCTGAGTTTACCTCTTAAAAATGGGTTTCGATAGCTACGTTAGTCATAACCAGAGGGCAAATCTCATGACTCTTCATGACTCATATCCAACGTATATCCCGTGTCTGCCTCGCAGTCCGTTACAGGAGGCTGACACGGAGAAGGGAATCAACCTGGACGGAAAGAGCAAAACGTTTGGGGTGCCAAACGTGGATCAGGGCGGCTATGGCGATTTCGCGGGGGATTAAAATCAGATAAATCAGGGCCTAGTCGTCTACCAGTCCTTGGATGATCATCGATGATCATCCCATTATTTTAATAATTATAATAATCATCAGTATAGGATGATCATCAATGATCACCAGCATTATTATATAATAATTACATATCCCATTATTATAATATATGATGATTACCAGCAGTTGGCTGATCGTTTCGGTTGCCGAATAGAATGGTGGCTATACCCCGGGTAGATTTACTTCATGAAGCCTCGCAGTGATCAGCCGAATTCAAAGCCCGGCTTTTGAATCGATAATTCGTGGAAAATCATATATTTACCACCAAATATGTATCATGATTTATCCATAGAGTTATGGATATGTTATGGATATGTTATGGATTCTTATCCATTTTCTCCGAATCATTTATCATCATTTATCATCATTTATCCATTAGTTATTCCTTTGGCAAAAAAGTGATGATTAGATAATTAGATATGATTTGCCCCATATTTGCCCATTCAAAAAAGGAGACTATTTCCAAGAAAATCCACCATGGAGCCGAGGCCTGGGGACATTTGGAACGGCCGCCTGGATGGCGATAAAGAGGAGGCCGGGCCGACGGGCCTCGAATGCTGCGGTGTCCGGTGTCCATCCATGGCTGTTGACGAATGAGCCGCAGCCATGACGTGTTTACCCAGTCATGGATAAAATTTCTGGGGTTGAGGGAATCAAGCGTGATTTTTGTCAGGGTTGATTTCTCAAGCTTCATGGTGGCTATAGATGGCCGTCACTTTTCTGAACACCGCTGTCACTGTCCTGCAAAACATTGGAAGAGCAAGGCATGGTGAGTGTGCGACACCGACAGATTTCTATGATGTATGGCGTTGTGTCAAAGCATTTCATGTCGCTGAGGAACATTCTGCGTTGGAAGGTGTGACACAGAAAGCAGGTGTGACCTCTGCAAACATGTGTTTGCAGAATCTCCCAAAGAGTCTGCAAAGCCTGACATTTGGTTGGACCTTTAACAAAAGCCTGCAACGACTGACCCTGCCAAACAACCTGCAAAGCTTGTCATTTGGTTATTGCTTCGACCAAAGTCTTGAACAGGTGCATTTGCCAAACAACCTGCAAAGCTTGACATCTGGCAATGGCTTCAACCAAAGTCTTGAACAGGTGACCTTGCCAAACAGTCTGCAAAGCTTGACATTTGGTGATGGTTTTAACCAAAGTCTTGAAAAGGTGGCTTTACCAGACAACCTGCAATGCTTGACATTTGGTCGCTGCTTTAACCAAAGTCTTGAACTAGTGATCCTGCCAAGTAGCATGCAAAGCTTGACAATGTCTCCAAACTTTACATATAATCGAAGTATCGAAGGAGCGAAGTTGCCAAGGAGTCTTCATAGCCTTGCTCTTTGTTCCATACTTGTGAGCACAGTATGATTTCAAATCGCGATTATATTTCTATGGACGTCGGCCAGAACCTTGATATGGATTCCACGGATTCTACAAAAGCTGCGACTATGGCTCACGTGGGGTCATGGTTCATAGGGAACCCCCAGTATTCTATGGTTCATCAACATGTTTCATCGTGTTTCCATATTTTTCCAATGTTTCAAAAAACGTCATTATTTTTGGATATTTTTGGTATATCCCATGGTTCATCATAAACCCTCTAGTAAATCAACACAGACCCTGAAAATCACCAATTTTTAGTGGAAATTAATCTTCCAACCCCTATCTGGCAGGGTCTATGTTAATTTACTAAAAGGTATCATTATCCCATGGTTCAGCATCATTACTTTTGGGATATACCTCGCGTCAAGCCCCTGGTCCGTTGCAGGCCACAGTGATGTTCCGTGGCACGGAGCTCCTCTCAGGAGTGACCCGGCACCAGAAGTCATAGCTGGGATCTATGGATGTTTTAGTAATAACAATAACAATAGTAATACTAATATGGTATAATCTGGTAATGATAATGTAATAATAATGTAATAATGTACTAATAGTGTAATATTAATAATATCTGGATGTTTTAGGATCCCCCAGTCATATCGCAATAATACTAATACGTAATACATATAATAGGTTTTGGCATGTTTTGGCCCCAAATCCATATGGGCTTGACTCATTTTACCCCTGGATGAATCGTGGTTTTCCACTGCTAATTGCTGTTCTTGGTTAATGAATATCGGTCGATTTTCAAGTTCACAACCTCGACAATCTGGGCCACCATGACCTGACCACGGTGATGAAAGTATCCGGAACATTCAATGGGAATTTCAGGATCCTAAAATGGAGGTACCTACCATATATAATGCCTATTTTTCAGGCCTACGTAAGTGAATATCCCCACCAAATATTGTCTTACATGGTACAGTAATGATATGACATTATTCTCATTATTGATGGTTATTCCATATGATTCCCATAGGAATCCCATGTAATTGATGTCAATGGTAATTAATGATGGTATTTCAAGTTTGAGGATGAGAGAAACTTGGTCAAGAGATTGGCTGATGGTTCGGTAATATATCGGGGCATGTGTGTTGATACCAGTTTTGCACGGTGATTTATGGGTACCGAACATGAAGTGACAGGGACAGAAACGAAGCCGAATGTTGCGTTCATCTGCAAGCGAGGGATACCATAGAACCCGACACTTGTGGTTGACAACTATGAGGATATGAAGCAACATGAAGCAACCAAAATGGGAATCTCAACCAATTAGCATGGTTGAGCCGAGGGGGGCACTGCATGCTTTCATGCAGTTCATGCATTCGGCCAGGGGTAGGATGGAATTCCCATGGCCAAAAAAGCCGCAACCGGTAGCAGCTGGGATGATACAGGGTCTTGGGCTTCTCATATGAGTATCTCCGAAATCAATCGAAATGACGGTCGAGGAAGAAGATCAACAACTGGGTCTCGGCCACTACAATTCTGGCTTCGCAAGAGCGGATACCTCCAAAATCGCATTGAATGGCCCCTCCCCAAAGATCAGCTGAAAAATCCATAAATCGGCAGGTATCCTTTCCTACCAGGGCTTATGGCTGAAGATGCTCCATGATTTTCTTATGGGGGATACAGTATTACAGTAATATATATAATATCTATAATATATAATATATATATATAATTAAGTATTATTTATAGTGTTTATGAATGTTAATTGGATGTTAATCCATGAAACTATAGTTGTTCATTAGTTGTTTCCATGTTTTCCACCTTTTTTGCCAATCCATGGATTCTTAAAGTCTTCATTCTTGGGAAGCCCGTGGCTTTGCTCATCCCTCAGGTCCTGGACAAAGCCTCCTTTGGTGCGGGCCTCGAATGTTTTCTGCCAGATGTGGATACCAAAAATACTTCAGAAAGGGGATGGGTTTGTGTTGAAATAGAGGATTTACCCCACCATTTAATGATATTTAATGACCCTCCTTTCAGACAAACCCATGTATTATTGCAAGTGTAATATGTCCTAGAAATTTCGATCCCCAGACCCATGCAACGCTCCAATTCTAAGATCAACAACATGTGAAGTGACTTTGTCAGGTGCTGAAACTGCTGGCATCACGTCATTCCGGCGATGCTTAACTTTGGCAAAATTTGCCCAGTTGATTTGCCCAGTTTTGCCGGGATGTTCATACCACCATGATTAGGAAAACAGGAATATGCTTAATTTATATTAACCATTATGTTTGGAAGTCCGAATGATGGTGGAACAATGATTTTCCATATTTTACCATTATCCCTTATATATGTTTGGAATTCCTAATGGTGGGATGGTCATACCACATATATACTATGTGTTGACCACAAATCATGTGTTGCTGTCGATAGACGTGCTCAGCGTGCTGCCAGTGTAAGCAACAGATGGTGAAGATACCACTACTATGCAGATGTGTTTTTTGTTGGGCACGTTTGGCAAGCAGGTTGCGTGCCTCTTTTGGGGTTCTTGTCTCATTGTTGATGGTTTCATGTCCATGTTGGTTGCTTACATATGCTTACATTACCATTGCGGTCATTCGTTAGATTCCCCTTCTTGCTGGTCAATTTCCTAGCTAGATTCCCAAAGGTTGGTTGCGAAAAAAATACTTCCCGCTCATGTTTGGTTGCAATTCTCATGGCCAAATCCCAATGTTTGTTGTTAAATGGGCCTGTAATGCTTAAGATCCCACTAGCATTGCACCCTTGGCCAGGCACATGTGTTTTGAGCTTCTGGGTGGACATTTGGCCAGCGGATCCGGCATGGGGTCGTGTTCAAAAGCTGAGGGTATGACCAGCCAAAATCATTGGACTGTGCTTTTGCCCAAACAAAACTTGGGGCTTTCACCGTGGCGTTCCACTGAAGGGCTGTATGAAGCAGGGCCGCAGGCTTGGGATCGTCCCAGAATTTCGGTGGTGAAGTTCACCGTAGTTCACCCCAAGATGAGGACATGGCCCCCAGATCCAAGTAGGTTGGTGCTGGAAACATGTGTGCAATCTATCCTTGTGAAAAATCAATTTAAATCACTGCATTCTCCATATCACCTGGGCTCACACTGGGATAGTGCCAGGAACTTGGTTTTTCATTGGCCGCTTGGCTGATGGACTATTAGACCCCGCCCGTAAAAACCAGGGATCAACATGGATCCTAAGCATATGGGTCCATATCGATACCTAAAAAAAGCGCCTAAACCGTCGACCTCGCCATTCTTCATGCTTGCTAAGGTGAAATCCCGAAACTATTCAAAAAAACAGCAAAATAAAATCTGTAAGATTGGGATTCGATGTGAATCTTTAGATATCTTTGTATGAAAATTAGGTGCCCCAAACGTCAGGCCAGGTGAGTCATGTTCCCAGCCAGGCCTCTGGCTCTCGGGCATTGCCCGGTGAGAAACTCAGAGGGGGTTGGTTTTGGGCCTGCTGGTGTTGGATGATGATAGGTCCGACAGGTGGTCTGAAAATGGATAGGTTACATGAGTTTACTATGATTTCCCCCCAGATAACAGCCATTGAATACATTTAGATGCTGGGAAATTAAATATGAGGAACAATCTGAACAATTGGATTTTGGATGTTTCCCGAAGTTTGTGTGACAAACCCAGAAAGGGGGATGGTTTAGATCAGAGGGAGCTTACCCTGAGGTAAACCTTGGTAGATATATATGGAGAATTCATGGCCTTTCCTGAGGAAATGATCGGTGTTAGTTGGAGATAAAGGAAAGTAAGCATAGGAGGTATACTGTATATATAAGCCAGCTACACGTTGATATAATTGGATGCCTCCAGAAATGGAGACGTAGTCAAGTTGAAGTCAGAGATATAGAGCCAAACAGGACATGTAGTTCATTCCCTGGTCAGATGTGGATATTGGGATCTGTGAGCGTCAATCCCCCGAAAGATCTGGGACAGGAATGAGTTACTCGATACTAGCTCAGGATTTGGTGAAATGACTCTACCCTCTGGTATACACTGTGGTAAACTAACATAACTATGGAAAGATCCACCATTTTTTATGGGTAAATCAACTATAAGTGGGCCATTTTCAATAGCTATGTTAAATTACCAGAGGGTACTCAAAACATGGCAATGGAGCATCCATCGTTGATGATTTTCCCATGAAAACTTCCATTTCAATGGGATTTGTAAACGCCACGTTTGATGACACCGGAGGGCACTGCACCATCATCTTTTTATGTCAGTTCTTCTTGGGGCATGGGTCACATAATTCAATGGTAGTCTTGGAGACCAATATCCCCAGTTTTCTGTGTGAAATCCCCATAAGAATCATGATTAAGAACGGCTTGATGGCCAAGAATATGCATACAAAATGTACAATAGATTTATAGTTACTATAGTTACTATAGTTACTATGGTTACATATAGTTACATATAGTTCCTATAGTTCCTTATAATTGTGCCATTTATAACATGGATCAATGGCAGTTCTTAGTTTGCTGCCCGAAACAACGTGAAAGCTCCCAGGCTCTTCACCTTGTTGCTGCAGATGAGGGGCTTCACCTGCGCCTACGAAGATTTGGTCCTGCGCGGCTTGGCATTTTACGAAAGTTTAAAAGCCTGCTTGGTTGATGATCATAAGGGATTATTATATATTACGGTATAATATACTATAATATACTATAATATTCTGTAATATTCTATGATAATCCAACAATATCAATACATGGGGAATTATCATATACTGTAATAATCCAATAGGAGAATCCCTATAAACCAACCAGTAGAATGGAATGATAGAGGGATTTTGAACACTGCTCAAGTGGGTCCTGCCGGAAACTTTCAGGATTTCCATCTGGGCATTTCCTATGGGAATTTCCATGGGATCTGATGGGGATGTTTGATGGGATTAGCCTCTAATCACCAGTTTTATGATAGGCAGATCATCATGTTTATCATGGGCAACTGGGCCATTGTTCCATTGTTAAATCACCGGAGGGTACTGCCGGAATGGGGGATGAGAATCCATGTTAAAGCCTAACTTGATCTGAACATATGTAAACAGTCGGGTACCAGCTACGTCAATGTGTATTATACATGCCTATCTTTTTTTAGCACGGGGGCCACAGGATGTGAAATATGGGTTCAAATGGCACACATGGAAAAGTCCATCGTTCTGCGCACGCGCCAGGCGGGGTTTTCGGAAAGTCACCTTGAGATTTGATCCAAGTGTCATAGCATGTCATAGCTGATCATAGATGTTGGAAGAGGAAACCAGGACCCCAGGAACGCCGAATACATATATATATATAATATATATATTATATAATTACCGTATATAAACCTATATAAATCTACTAAACTGACAGCATTATCCCCAGGTGCATCCAAGAGTGGTTTCTCGGTTTCCGCAGCTGCCGCTGAGGTCCTGAGATCGACGAAATCAGGACACAAGTGACACAAGGGCACCATGTCGGAGATGTAGTTCCCTGCTGAGTTTCCTGGGGATATTCTATATCCCATAGGATCCATGGTGCTGCTATATATGGTAACATGGATCCCATCAATATACCCTCAATGTTAGCATATATACCAGCACCATGGATCCTATGGGTATCCCCAAAAGCAACCAGTCAATGTATATAATCTACAGTGACAGTAGATGTTTTTTTTGCGAAGAAGGAAGATGGAGTATTTGGATATGGATGGCTGAATTCTTTCCTAACTGGCGCATGCAACATGATCGCTTTGTCAGTTGATGACCAAGTGCAATTTCTTGAGAAACATTCAAACATTTTACAGTAGAAGCATCATAGAAATCTTGGATTTCCCCCTTTATTGATCTTTCTTGTCGAAAGTCTTTCCAACGCCAACGTCTTAATGACGGGTCGTTGATTTTTGCCATGGCCAGCAAGAATTCCAGGACCGGACTGGTGAAGCAAGCGTTGGGATGCCGAGCCACAGTATCCAACGGCACAGAGCACCCAAAAACTTCGATGGTAAAGCTGGAACCAACACCCATTTCGAAGGTTTTCTGAAATAAAAATCTGGAAAAGACCCACGACCAGTTTTACATTGTCCTGTTTTCTGAAGTATTTTGTGGTACTCGGCGTTCGTACTTAGAAAACAGTAGAAAGGGTTCCAAAAAATTGATGCCGAAAGGTGGTGGTTTGAGGATCCCTGGTAACCTGTTGGACATCAATCATAGCTTGTAAATGGATGTCCATCGGACCAAAATATGGTATTTGATAGGTTTCAATCCCCTTGCCACAAGCTTAAAATCACCATTTGTCTTGCTTAAATCCCATACAAATCCCATTAATTCATATAGATCCCAGATAAATCCCATATAATATATATATATATATATATGATAAATCCCACATAAACTCCCATTTGATCCTTGAGCCATGTTGAAAAAGCTGGCCTTTCCTGAGGCGTGTGGCCGCAATCGAAGTTGCACAGACTTGGCCGCACTGCCGTGGGATGAAGTGGAAGCGTTGATGTCTATGGAACATCGCTATGGTTTCCCTCTGGTAAACTAACATAGCCATGGAAAATCACCATTTTCAATGGGAAAATCCACTATAAATGGTCATTTTCAATAGCTATGTTAAATTACCAGAGGGTTATATGGGGAAAAAATATTGGAACATATGGGAAATATTGGGAAATATCATCTACACATGGGTGAAATATGGGGGAAATATGGGGAAAATGATGATTCATAGTAGATTTTTCAGAGTGGGGGTTGTTTTATTCATAGCTGTGTCACGTTATTCATGTGTCTAGTTTTGTTAGAGGAGCATTAGATATATCCCGCCAAGAGCGATTCGTAGCATCTATTCAGATTGCGCTTGCGGGTTACCTAAGCATAGTCACTCTAGATGTGTTTGAATGATTTGAGATCAGAGAGATGTAACCAAGAAGAATGAGGATATGGAATAGTGATCAGGAGCCAGCAAAACTGGCTGGTGGTGTTCTAAAAAAGGTTTTGTGATTGATTTGGGATGATGGAACTCAACATGATATTTTAGAGAGGGGTGAAAACCATTGAAAACCATCCTAGTTTTGGACCACGTCTAATTTTGTATCAACAAATTGAGCTCCACCCGACCCCTTGACGTTGTTGGATTTACCTCTTGGCACCTTGTTTCATCCAAATCCACTGGTCCACTCCCGATGGACGGCTACGATTAGATGACCCGCGAAGTGCTGATGTTCAACAGGCTTCACTGTCCATGGTGTTTCCATGGCTTCACTGCCAATGTTTGTGGATAAATCCTGCAAAAAAACTGGACAGTTGCCCTTAAAAAACATTGCCATTGCATGCCATTGCTCAGCCGGCCAGGATCCACAAGCATGATCCAATGACAGAGTTGTTGGGGGCTCCTGGCTGGGCCTTGATTTGGGGGCTACAGAGTGCATTCTTTTCGGTCACATCCGTGATATTTTTGGTTGTGGGATATTTATATTGTACATATTTGTATATAATCTACATTGATATTGTCTAACCATTTCACTGCCACCATTGGCAGGTACTAAAAATTTCAGCATTCTGGGCAGGATTTCACCCGCCATAAGTTGAGTTCACCATCCCTTTTTAGTGCCGCGAAACCAAGGCCTGCCAAGCCCACCTTACAAGACTTGTCAAAGGCATCCAAGGGCCTGTCCGAAGCCCAGGAATTTTAGCAGTGGAGCGCCTGTTCCAAGCAGCGGTGTGTCCCGGTTTCAAGAGAAAACATAGGAGAAATGAGACGGTCCATATTTGCCATTTTACCATATTTTACTGTACCAGGGATGTTCCATATTTACCATCATTTTCTCATAGGAGAAATGATGGTTTTCCAACGCTAAAATTGGATGGTTTCCAACGGTCAAATCAAGGGAGACCAGGAGAATACCCTTTTGATGTGACCAATGGGTGGAGACGGAGACCCAAACTGATCGCTCTACGTTGAAAAGAAGGACGTGATCAGAGACAGAATCTTCCAACAAAAGTCTGTGAATTCTCCTCAGTAGGTTTGATAAACAGAACTTTGAGATAATGAGATACCTCATGTTTGAGCCCAACAATTCCGATGATTGAGGCAGTTGAACTGAGTGCAACATATGAGGGCTTATTGAAATGTGGATTGATAACTTTCTATGGCAAAAGTCCAATCTCTTTTTTGAGGGGTGCAACTCAACCACTGGTAGGAGATCCACCACGGAAACCAACGTGGGCCGGACAACAGATGCAGGAACATTTCAGTTTCGATGTAGGTTTGTCTGAAAAGAGGATACGGTTCAGTACAGGATGGTGCCCCCTAGTTTTGTTGGTTGGTTTATAGCCCCATCTAAATATAGTTATGAGATGTTATGAGATGTTATGAGATGTTATGAGTATCATACACTATGGTTATTATAGTTATGTTCACCAACTTCGCCAAGTCTGGGACCCCATCCTGTACGCCCAATTCCAATGGATTTTTCCGAGGTTCCAACAGAAGGAGACGGTGGAGCACCTGGAAGGGTTGGTGATCGGCACGGGAGCCCTGGGACTAGGTCGGAATTCGGCTGAGAAAACCTACCATGATCTTGAGGATCTTGAGGATGAGAATGGGATATCATTAATATTCATGAATATAAGCTAGAGATGGTTATAAATTATACCATGAATGGATCATATTGATAATTGTTATATCATGTTATAATTATATCAATTCTTGAATTGTTATATATCACTGGGGATGCAGGAACCAACTGTCTGATCCGGGTTTGACAGAAATCGGAGATACCAGAGATGCCCGACCTGGCAGTGAAAAGCCTCCCACCTATGACTCACCTATGATGTTCCCATAGATTTTTTCCATAGGAACTTCGCATTGCCATGGTTATCATGGTTGCGGAGAATTCAATGGTAATCTCACCGGATGTGGAAGCAGTCTTGGGGAATGAAACCCATGATTTTCCCTTGTTGTATTCCAATGAATTCGAGCAGAAAAGGTTGGCTTTGCAGCTTCTCCAAGATTTTTAACGATAGTTTTCGAGTCGGATGACACTGATCCCAGGCAAGATGAAAGAGTTCTGGTCTGGGATGATCAACAAGTCCTGGGGACCCAGTGATGTGTTCAGAGGTGAGTTATCAGCTTGGGGAACACCGGCCAATACCCTCTGGTAAGCTAACATAACTATGGAAAATCATCATGTTTAATGGGAAAATCCACTATAACTGACCATTTTCAATAGCTATGTTGAATTACCAGAGGGTATCTTCCGTGATTGTGCTCTTTGTGTCATTTCCAGTGATTTTCTGTCTCACACAAGAAAAGTGGAAGATAAACGACCAAGTTGTCTCAGCAGTCAACCCTGCCTACATGGAAGTTTCAAGTCGTTGTTTTAAGTCTTTTGTTTGCCCTTCAGTAATTCATGCTGATTCAACATATCTATGGAAGCCATGGCCCATGGAAATCGATGATTTACCATGATTTGCCTATGAAAAATGGATTAATATGGTGATGTTCCATCAAATCGCCATGGAAATCGCCATGGAAATCGCCATGAACTTCCATGAAAATCCCATGATGAAATCCTTAGGTTCCGGGTCGAACCGTGAGGTGCATCCCCATTGGGCAGCGCCTCCCTGTGCCGCGCAACTGTTTTGCGGTCGCCCGGCATGGCCTGTGTGGTGGCAGATGGTGGTAGACCATGGGAGTGCCCTGCTAATTTTCCTCAAAAAACATCCTTAATGTTAAGTTAATAGTTAGGATTGTAAATCTACGAGGATTAATCATATAAATCCTGGCATGACATTACCCTCTAAGTTTTGAACCATTTTGAACCTGGCAGAAGATTGTGTACTTCAATGATGTTTTAATGGTGATTTCCAAAAGGGTCACGTCACGTCTCGCCGAGTCCATGGTGCAAACGGGAGCCAAAGGATCCAAGGTCAATCAGTGCGGGGACCAAGTCTGGAAGCTGCGGTTGGTTTTGCTTTCTGTACTCTCCCCACAAAGGTAGAAAAGGACGGGTTTAATTTGCCATTAATTTGCCATTATCTAGCTAGGTTTTTGATGGTTTTTTGCCAGTAATTTGCCATGATCTAGCTAGGTTTTTGCGGTTTCTATCTTTTGGGGGGATAGCTACACTTGAAATCGCAAATAGATAGAACATGATATCCTGAAAATTGTCAGGACGTTTGCATTTTTTTGTGGGTATTTACTGGGAACCCTTAAAAAATTAAGAAGATATCTGATATCTCCTGCCAAGGTCGCAAGTCAGCTGTTGCTTGGGCCAACAGGACCAGAGACCAGGATTTGCCATTCTATCTACCCTCTGTCAGTATCAATATCACGTAGCCGTGGAAAATTGAGGAAAAATGCCCATTTACAGAATTTGTAGATGATTTACCGATTAAACATGAGTATCTTCCGTAGCCATGTTAAATTACCGGAGGGTACCTAAAGGATGAGACAAAATGAAGCCTAGTAGCATCACTGCAGCTCAGTTCAACACGTGTCAAGCCCTCAGTTCGATTCCTGAAATGGCAAGGTGATGGAGCATCTCTTTGGGTTTACGGTGTGGTTTCATATTGCCAGTTGAAAGAAACAAATTGGACAAGACTCGACCAAAAAAAAGTGTTTGGGTCCCGATTTTTTTTTTGATGGACTTCAAAAGATGGGGGGGCTCTCAATCTTCCAAAATATGTACCCTCTGGTAATTTAACATAGCTATTGAAAATGACCATTTATAGTGGATTTTCCCATTAAAAATGGTGATTTTCCATAGTTATGTTAGTTTACCAGAGGGTACCCCCAATATCCTGGCCGCAGGAGTTGGAGGGACGCTTGCCACCCCTCATGGCAACCTCGAGGCTGGGGAGAACCTGGGTGGGGTGGAATCTGGTGGAATCCATAGAGGCCGGTGATGGGATCCATGGAGCACCATAGCAGCACCGAAAAAGGATCCGTCATGGGTGATATAACAAGATGGGTATGGGTCAATACCTATAGATACATTTTTAGTGGGATGAACATCCATAAATCCCAGCTATGAATTGGGGTTCACTAGGTACCAGGGTTTTGACCCATCCCCAGATGACAGTCCTGTTGTTACTCTTCGCATTTTTGTTGCTCAAGTTTACGGTCGATCCCTCGTTCAGCGGCGAAGCTTTGCAAGATGAGATGGTTTGGGGAAGACCCCCAATGGCTAAAGTAATGGGGAGGGAGTCATGATATCCTGTTCCCAGATCTAGATCAACGTCGCAGCTCGAGTCATGGACATGATCCATGTTCAGTAGGAAACAATCGAAAGCAATCCTTGCTGTCACTTGGTGCGCATGTTCTTCCATTCCCCTGTTACGGTATTAAATTATATTGGGTCGAAGTGTTTAGCAAGTTGTTTGGGTGCTGTATAGTTCCTTTTGGTTTCATATCATGTTGTATCCCCATTGACAACATCCATACATTTCAGCTCTCAGAGACCTTGTCCCTTGTCCAGGTCCCTACCATGTTTCGCAGTCAACGACTTGTCGAATCGCACGCGAGGTGGGTTTTATGGCGTGGCATTTGGTGGTGCTGAGGGGTGTGAAACAACCCATTGTGCAGTAAGAAATACGCTTCCGCTTCGGGACTGTTCCCAATCTTAAGACATATTCATGAAACGTGATGAAACTCCTGGCTTTCAATGGTCGTTTTGAGTCGTTTTGTGTTTTTTGGGGGCATCCCCAAAGATAGAAACTTCGTTGTTGATTTTTGCCATGTCTTTGGCGCAAAAATGGAAATGTTCCAGTGTTTCCCCTGTTGCTTCTGGGATTCGGTAGGCTATATCGCTGATCGATTCCTCACTGGAATCCGACCACAGGAGCTTGGATCGTGCAAGGATGGTTCCGTGCCCTTCCAGTTGAGGCATTAAAGTTATACCCAGCTGTTGACTTGTTAATAATAGAATAGTTAGCTTGAGGGCTAGTCTTAGTAACCTAATTACCTGGTTTATTGATTTTGTTGTTGGGGATGATCAGGGAAAAGCCTGATTGATCAACCAGGGTTACTCCAGAGTTGACAGTGATCATGCATGGGTTGGAACCAAGGGGTGAGACAGCGGGTGCATCCCCAAATTTTCACACTCATGCAATCCCAAATTGACATGTTGACATGTGGATAATCCTGTTCCAAACATGTCCAAATCTACTCTTGGAGACTCTTTAATATACCTACACATTAATTATCATTAATTGGTTGAATCCTCATTTCACGTCCCCAGTTCTAGTTGGTGATTGACCTGCTCTCAAGGCTTGAAACGCGCAGACAAAAGTCTGCGGGTTTTTCCGCTGAGTTCATCAGACGGTTTGTCTGAAAATCTGGTACCCTAAGTCCCATGGTTTCTCAATGTGTTTATCAATTGATATCAATTGTACCTTTAAAAAACAGATTAGGGGGTCAATGCCCCGTTTTCAGACACATCGTTAAATATCATAGTAGCTAATCGTTGGTTAGTTGTATCCGATCATTTATATTCCCATTAATTCAGATTGAATCCAAGTCAACCCCAGTTTTCCCATTATTTTTCCCATCATTTCAGACACACCCATCGTCAGGAGTTCTTCTTCCATTGCATGGCCGGGCGAGAGGGTCTCGTGGACACTGCTGTGAAGACGTCACGCTCAGGTGAAGACAGTGATGTGTGCTTGTCCAAAGATGGGGAACATTTGGAAATTATGACTGTTCTCTGCCATGTGTTTCTTCGGAGAATGATGAGAACAGAGTGAATGTTATTTGGGAGAATGATGAACATCATTGTGGGCGTGTACTATTTTGTGCCAAACCCAATGTGTCCAAAATGGTCCTTCGATAGCGTTTGGGAGTGTCAGAGAGCTGGAGATCCCCCAGATTCCAGATTCCATCCCGAAAGCATCAATGTTCATGGCGAAAGAAGAGACCGGACACGGTCATCGGGACCCCTTGGACCCAAAAGGACATGGCAAACTTTGCTGCAGGCTACCTACAGCGGTGTCTGGTGAAGCACATGGAATCCCTCAAGGCACCATGGCGCTGTAAAGTCCACCCATGTTTTATGGGTTGGATTTCAACCACCTCCAAATGATAGGTTTATGTTTGGGGTTTACCACATTCATTAAGTCTGATAGAATGATAGAATTGATAGAATCTTATCATGATCATTGATCCAACTGCCTCATTTTTTGGGGGGTTGGAAATATTAACAAGGAATGCCTTGCCTCGGGATGTTTCAGAAATCATCCTAAACTTAGGCCAGATCCTCTGGTTTGACTATCCCCAAATCCTCTCTGGTGCAGGTCAGCTATGATCACACGGTCCGCGACAGTGATGGTTCCATCCTCCAATTTCTGTATGGAGAGGAGAGGAACTGTGGAGTCATGTGGAGTCATTGAAGATCTGACCGCAGAAATGGTTTCCAGGTGTGGACTGTTGAATGGCAAATAAGATGCTGTGAGAGGAAATGAAGTAAGGCGTGTCAATTTCTGGGAGTAGAGAGTGCGCTGATGCACATCAGGGTGTTCATGTGGATCAAAAGATGTGGGCCGATTTTTTGTCTCGTTCTCAAACGGTTTGCGAATGTCAAGCTGTTTATGTCGAATCCTCCACAATTACCTCATTTAAGGCAAATGTTTGGAAAGGTTCGCAGATCTGACAATTAAATGATATTGATGCATATTAAATCTGAATAAATTGCAGCGACCTGACACTGGAATGATAGTAAGTGGTTCATCATCCCCAACTGGCCTCATTTCGGGATAGATTCGAGATTTCGGGACTTGGGAGTGCAGCTGGGGGTTATTTCATGTTATGAATCTATATGTTTATTAGCCATATAAAAATAGAATAGAATTGGGTAGGCCATAGAATCTATATTGGTTTGACATGGTTTAACCATATATTATACAATTTAAAAATGATGTTGATTAGCTTAAAAAATGGTTAAACCATAGAATAGATTGTTTAATGAATATTAGCACCTGTATTAATTAACCATATATTAGCCATATAACCACCTCAAAATTGGGATGTAACCCCTATGGCATCCTATGGCCCATCCTGGATCCACCCATATCCACCGTGGATCCACCGTGGGAGGATGGAGCCGACGTCACGCGGGCAACGTATCTCTACAAGTTCGAGGAACTGTGGTCCATCGGCTCAGCTATGGCGGTCCGGCAGAGGCTGAGATCTTGAAGATTCATGTAGTTTATCCATGTTTATCCATGTTTATCCATGTTTATCCATGTTTATCCATGTTTATCCATGTTTATCCATGTTTATCCATGTTTATCCTATCCATTTGGGGGGTTCTAAGTCATGGAAGGACCCCCAGTCATCCGTTTGTGTTTGGGATTTTCCATGAAAATCATGAAATCCATCCAGCTATTGGGGATCTCCCATGGATTGGAAACCTGCTGAGGTCGAACTTTCACTTCCTTGAAAAACCTGTCACAGTCTCGGCCGTCGGGCAATCGGTCCACTTCCTTGGAACTGCTTTGGGGGGTTGGAAAGAGTCTCAAAGAATGGCACTGAAGAATCCCCTACAAATATTATAGTTGTTTATTGGGAAACCAATCTACAATTGGATGGTGCTCAATTGCCACATTTGACTACCAGGAGGTACTTTCTCTTGTGACCGGCTTTAGATGGCCAGAATCCCACTAGGAGACAACTTGAAAGATTCGGGCTGGACTTTCACCATGGCAGGTCCTGAATCCAGGGAGACCTCTCAAATCAAGAACGGTCTCAATTTATCTCAACTTCAGTCGCAAAAAGACAAGTATGTAGAAATGAATGGATATAAATATGGTGGAATTCCATGGTTTTTCCATGTTTTTCCATATCATAGGGAGTGCTACCACCACAAACATCCATCTAACATGCTCCATTTCGGGACTTTCTGGTGGTGGAGCCTAGGCACAGACGTGTTTCAAGCTGTGCAAAGGGAAGCAGACCTTGGACGCCAAGCCGCTTGGCCAAGCAGATACCGAGGCTGAGGACGGACGGCGGAGGGGATAGGGAAACGGGATGGTGAATAGTTATTACAGAATCCATTTCTGTACTATATTCAATATAATCATAGATTAATTACAGATGGTGAATATATTATATAGTTATTTACATCTATAATAGTTAATGATCTGTAATATACTATCGATCTTTATAGATCATTCCCCCATTCTGTACGTTGAGCACCAGACAATGAGATGGGAAACAAGCCAAAATACTTAGCAGCTCCAAGTTCCCACCTGTGTGATATAGAGCTAGAACGTGAACGAACTGTACATTGGCGTTGAGTTTGCGAACATGGTCCCAAATCCAAATCCCATGATGTCTTGGAAAAAAACATGTTTCACAGACATATGTATATATATATATATTATATGTATATATAAATATAATGATCAATTAATGATCATATAATGATCATTGTATAGATTGATTTCATATCATCATCCATCCACTAATCACAAAAAAACGTGTCATATCATCTCCATGCTGGTCACTATCAGTCACCCCAGCCATCCCAGCCCTGGGATGTCGGATCCTGAGGTGTGCGCCCCTCTATCTGAAAGCAAAGCAGGAAGCCAAGGCGCTCTCGCCGCTGCGCCCTGGTACATTCATATAGCATACGTAGCTACGTGTTTGTAGGTGTGAATCAGTATACATAGATATATTTATGTGTATAACATAATAATTCAACACTAAGTATTCGTATACTGGTATATATTGTGTGTATATCATGTTGTTCTGCAACATAATATGAACTATCATATACATATATGTATATATACTGGGTGGTGGTTTCAATCATGTGTTATTTCCCATAATATATAGTATAATCCTTCCCATTGACTAATATTTTTCAGTAGCCCTGGCTCAGGGGCTTACCAGTAGTGGGGCTGTTCTGACTGAACCCCTGACGGTTTTCACTCGGTGCATTCATGGCGATTGATTGGTCTTCGGTAACCGTGGGGCAAAGAATCCACCTGGTTCTGACCATCATATGTTTTGATACATTGGGGGGACTCCATTTAGCCCAATCTGCTGATCGACGTGGGGTGAAGCTTTGGGTGAAGGGAAGCCTGCCTAGAGAGGCCACTGTCGCTGGGGTCGATCTTCTGGTGACATCCATGGATCCTGTGCGACTTGACGTTGACTTGCAGTCCTATGTTGTCCCTGTTCCTACTGCTGACCGGTCTGATCTGTATCGGGTTGTGGATTTGTGTTGTGGGATGGGCGGACTCTCCTATGCTGCGGCCCAGGTTGGACTTTCAGTTTTGGCAGGTGTGGACCAGAATGGACTTTGGCGCAAGTTGTATGAAGGTTTGCACCCAGGATCGGTCTTTTGCTGTGGTGACCTGGTTGATTCGACTGTACTCCAACAGCTGTTGCGTCTTGGCCTTTTCCATGGAATTGTCTGTGCCGGCATAGCATGTCAGCCCCACTCAATACTTGGAGACAGACGAGGCATGGATGACCCGAGGGCTCAAAGCCTGCCGAAGACACTGTTGGTTGCATGGATCTTGCAAGCTGCTGTTGTGGTTCTTGAGTGCACACCTGAGATTTTGAGGGACTCTCAGGCACAGGAGCTTTTGCGTCAGTTTACTGTTGCCACTGGTTTTCGCATGGTGCAAACAGTCATGAAGTTGGGTAATTCTTGGTGTGGTCGACGTGATCGGTGGATAGCTGTTTTGACTGCCCCTGTCTTGCCGATTTGCAACCTTCTTGACATGCCGGTGCGTACACAAGTCCAGGTTGTCCGTGACTTGATTCCTGAGTTTGTCCAATGGCCTCAGTTTGAGCAAGCCCAGCTTGTGCTCAACTTGTACGAGCTTGCCAAGTACTACCAGTTTGCAGCCGGAGGCATTCAGGCAGCTTGGATCAAGCTTCAAGAGAAGTTGCCAACACTTCTCCATAGCGCAGGGAACCAGTTGTACACATGTGCATGTGGATGCAGGGCAGCACTTTCAGAGAATCGCCTTCGCCAGCGTGGTCTTGTTGGGGTCCTGATACCACTTTCGACATGTCAGGTTCACATGAATGTCCAAATGCAGCATGCCAGGTACCTGCATCCCCTTGAAATGTGGGTCTTGATGGGGGGAAAACCAGATGTGCAGATGGGCTATAACCTCCGATTGGCCATGGCGGGGGTAGGTCAAGCTGTTGCACCATTGATGGGGGTTTGGATTTTTGCCCAGGTGCGAAAATGCATTGACTTGACTTTGGACATTGAGACCACTGACCCCCTTGCAATTTTTCAAGGTTACATGGATCAGCTCATTCAGGCCTGTAGGGAGCGTTGGACGCCCATGCCATTGCCCACAGCTGAGGACCCAGTGACGCAGGATCCCATTGAAGACGTGGATGAACATGAAGGCCCATGCACCATCACTTTGTCACGACCTGTCACAGGAGAACCCGATGTACAGATCCGTGTCACCTCAGGCACCACCGGACATCAACTTGTGCAAGCTGAACAGGCCTTCACGCAAGTAGCCAGTGGTTTTCAGTTGAGGGTTGATGGAGAGCAGATCGATCCGAATTTACCTTTGCGGCATTTGTCATTGGTTTCACTTGTGCCCTTGGATTGGGATCCAGCTTGTTTGAAGGTGGAACCGGCAGTGCCCTGCTGCCTCGGCATTGATGATTTTTTGAATTACATCCGAGCATCCAATGCATCCGAGCCTGGTCCTGTCACTGATGTGTCTCAATTGTCGGTCTTGCGGCATCCTGACATGGCACATGTTGAGAGGGTTGGCCTGCTTGGACTTCAAGGGCCTGTCTGGGGAGACGATGAAATCCTCTTTGGACTTGAGCGTGCAGCCATTGGGGCAAGTGAAGATCAGAAAGTGGTTGTCTGGGATCCCTTGTTGGTTACTGGCCTCCTCCAATGTGAAGTTTCCAATACATGGCAAAAGTTGTTGAAGCCGGTCGGATCTGTTGCTACCATCATTTCTGCGGCCTTGCTGGGTGGTCATTGGATTCCTTTGGTGTGGCGGATTGATTTGGTTGAGGCAGTCCTGCATACCCTGTCAGTGACACCTGAATGTGAACCTGTGCTTGAACGGTTGAGCAGGGTTGTTGAACTTGGTCGTGGTGGTGCTCATGGCATTTGGAAGCCTCACAGCCTTGGATTTGTCCCTGATGGGTTCTGCGGTGCCTTGGCTCTGTCTTTTGTGCGTCACCTTTTGTGGGGTTGGCCTATGGTTGGGGACCAAGAGGACTTGCAGTTGACCTCTCAAACCTTGCGCATGGAGTTTTCCAACTACCTTGGGGACCCCTGTGTCAGGCCGATTCTTGCTGGACTTGGACTTTCAGTGTCATCCAGGTTGGCTGAGTTGTTGGTTCAGCATGGTGTTCCTGTGAATGAATCGGCGGCACGTGCAGGAGCGGCCATCAAAGCTCTGGGGGAGAATGGACTTTCAAAAGCTTTGGACTCCGAAAACCCTTGGCGTGAATTGAAGTGGTTGGGGAATCAACAGCGACCTCCCTTCATGTTCATTAAGCCTTCAGAACTCCAATCCCAAATTGACAAGCGAGCAGCTGACAAACCATTGGGGAACAAGAAACACAAGCAACTCAAAACCCCAAAGGGTAAAGGCAAAGGGCTTGCATCCAAACCTGTGAGTCTTGACCCTGCTTCTTTGAGGATTGAGAGTGGTATCTTCCAGAGTGACTCTGGCCAACCTCTGGCCCAGCTTGGACTTTCGCAGATTGGTTCCACGGTTGCAGGTGTGGTGCTTGTCTCAATTCATGCCATGGAGCCTTATTTGAAGGCCAGCCATCCCATCTCTTCTGGTCCGCTTGCTCTCTTTGTGGTGGATGCCACTGAAGCACCAGCGACACAGTTCCCGGTGACCCATGCCAGGATTCCTTTGGTTTGCGCTGTGAACTCGGAGCCTCTGTTGGTTGATGGATTTTTAATTCAGTTGGGTGCGTCCCCTGTCCTTCGTGCACCCTTGCAGCAAGGGATTGAGGTCAAAACAATCCCCACTTGCGTGGTGAAGGTGTTGGTGTTTCGTGACCAGTCCAGTGTTCCTTGGCCGGAGATTGTTGCTCATCCGATGCTTCATGTCTTTGCTCAGGTCCCACCTTTGCTCAAATGCACGGATGAAGAATGTTGCGGCTGTGAGTGTTGGCACCGTACCATGGGCTTTCCCATTGACACCCCGGTGTTGGAATTGTGGGGCAAGCAGTGGCTTCGAATGGACTTTAGGCCAGCTTCACCGGACCAGGCTGAGCTGTTCACAGCACACATGCGCCTGCCTGAGCATTTGCAAATGCAGGTTCAGTTCTTCTCAGGTCATGACGGTGTCTACCTTGAGCCCAAGTCGCTGGACGGACGTCATCCCTCTCAGGAGTTTCAGGTCATTTGGATGCCAAAGGCAGATCAGAATCAGTTGATGCTGCAGCGCCAGACAGTAGCCCATGTGATTGGACTTGCTCGGTTAGGACACAAGATGGGCTTACGTTGCCGTACTGAACATGCTGCTGAAGTCTTTGCCGTCCTCCGACCTGGTTTGACTTTTCTTCCACCAGGCAAGAGGCAAACGTTCCTGGTAGGTCCATTCAGCTATGGCACCCTTCAGTCCTCCGTGGCACAGGTACTGCAGTCACATGGGTGGACAGCCAAACCAGTGCAGGCCGTCTCGGCCAAATCACATGTTCAGGGCCTGATGTTCCGGGTTCAATCGGTGCAGGAACCACCGTGCAAGGTCATCCGCATGGCCCATGGCGATGTGATGATTGCCAAAGAACAAGAAGTCTCATCGCCAGGACCCACTGAACCTAAGGTGCTTGCTACATCAGCCACGGAGTCAATGGTGGCCAAACCGGTGGACACGGACTACATTCAAACGAATGATCCTTGGGCCAAAGCAGCCAGCCGGCTGCCTTCCAAGCAGGCCACTTTTCAGATCGGGAACCCTCTTGAGGACATGGCCCAGAAGGTGCTGACTGAGGTGATGGCACAAATCCCCAAAGCTGCCATGGAAGTCGACGATGATGTCACGACACACTCTCGTGTGGCTGCTTTGGAACAGCAGTTTCTGGACTTGCAAGGCCAGACCCAAGCACTAGCAGTGGCATCCCAGAAGAATGCCAATGACACAGCTGCCCAGTTCCAAGACTTGCGAGGACAGCTGCAGCAACAGAGCTCTCATTTTGAGAGTGCCATCACTGCTCAGGCCACATCGATGCAAAGCTTCCAGGAAACAGTACAGGAACAGTTCCGTCAGCAAGTGAGTCATCAACAATCCATGCTGGACAACATGTTTAGCAAACAAATGACGCAGTTTGAGACTTTGCTTGCCAAACGACATCGGCCTGAGTGACGATGCCCAGTCATCTATCTGACTACCATGGGTGATTGGGAAACAGCAGTAGGTGGTCAATGCACAGGTGTTTTGGAATTTGCCTCTTGGACTTTGGGCCTCGCTGGACTTTTTCGGCCCTTGGCCATGTGGATTGCCGGCCACTTTTTCTCCGTTGTGGTTTTGGCATTGACAGTTTTGTGGGGGTGGGTGCCTGGTGTTTTGTGGACGCATGGGGTCGCCTGGGGTCGTCATTGTCCTTGTGTTGGTTTGCCCTCACCCTCAATCTTGGTGATTTTGATTTTGTGGTCAACTTTCGCTGGTCAAATGGTGTTGGCTCAGAAGCGATGCTATGGCTGGATAGGTGAGTTGACTTGGCCTTGTACTGCCACACGGCGGAGGGAGGGGTGCCCTTCACCATGTTCCAAGCCTGTTTCAGGTGTGCGGTGGTGGTTACTAATGTTGCTCCTTGCGGTTGGCGTTCGTTTTGGGGAAGCTCTGCATCCTGGACCTCAAGAGGGTGGCCCTGGTGTGTGGACTCTTGGGATTGCCAATCCATCTGGTCTTAACGGCAAGTTGGATCAGATCAATAACCTTAGTGGTGATGCATGGCTTTTGACGGAGACCCATTTGTCGCAGAAGGGAGTTTCCTCTTTTACTAAAGGTTTGAAGATGCTCCGCAGCCCTTGGAAGTATGTGGTCGCTGGATCTCCATGTGACTCGCGGAAACGCACTGACACTGTGGTGTCCATGCTGGGGTTTTGTTCTTGTCCAAGTTTCCAGCCAGAGCCATTCCCCATGCTTTCTCCGATGATGTCTACACCTCAGCACGAGTGCAAGTGGTGGGCATGGCGGTAGCTGACACATGGGTCACAGTGGGTCTGCTTTATGGACTTCCCTGCAATGCTCATCACAAGCAAGCCCGCTTTCAAACGGATGTGTTGCTTTCTGAGTTGGTTGACAGAGTTGCTTGCCAGGCCACTGGGCCAAGAGCCATTGGAGGGGACTTCAACTATGGACCTGACGAGCTCGAACAACTGCATCGCTTGCGTGCCCTTGGTTTTCGTGAAATCCAGGATTTGCGAGCCTTGAGGTTTGGGGTCTCAGCTGAACCTACAGGCCGGGGTTCACGTCGACTCGACCAGCTTTGGATTTCCCCAGAACTTCAGCATGCCTATAAGGCCACCATGGTTGAGTTTGATCACTGGGCTGATCATGCGGCTGTTTCAGCTACGTTTGGGCATGATGATCTGCGTGCTACGGTCACTTCTTGGCATCGTCCTGCACCGTTCCCTTGGCCGTCTGAGTGGACTTGTCCTGTTACGGTTGATTTTGCTGATGATCTCACAGTTGCCTATGCACACTTCTGGTCTCAGGTTGAAGGTCATGCCAAGTGTTGGGTACAGCACCAAGGTGCACAGGTCACCAAAGCTCAGGTTGGCCGGGCCAGTGTTCTTGAGGCTACTACCTCCAAGGTCTACCTTTGTCCCACCAAGAAAGCACGAAAAGGGGAGGTCCAACCGGGATTCATGGGAGTCAGTGTGCAACATGCAAGGATCTTTCGGCAGTTGAGGTGGCTTCAGAACTTGTGCCGCATCTTGCAAAAGCCCTCTTTGACCTGGAATAGTCGTCTCAATCGGGATGAAACTTGGCGGGCTATCCGATGTGCCGTTGGATTTCCTGGAGGTTTTGGGGTCTGGTGTCAACGGAATGGTCTTTTGGCTGGTGGAGTCCCTGCGTTGCCTCTCTGTTGCCCTGAACTGGATTTTGCCCAGGGCCTCTTTCATGGATTTCATGCTTACGTCCAGAAGTATGAGGCTTCCCTGATTAGCCACCGCTGCCAGTTCGCCAGGCAGCGGCGGGCTCGGAACCTGGCCTATGTCTTTCAGGACTGCAAAGATGATCCACTCCCCCAGGCTGGCACGTTGATTGACAGAGTTGCGGTTGACATTGAGGAAGTGCGTCCAGAGGACAACTCTCTTGTCTTGGTGCGTCCGGTGGAATTACTTCCCGATGTTCCTGTGGTGGTCGAAGGCCAGGTGGTACAGGTTGTTGCACATGAAGCAGACCAGCTGTGGGTTGACACCTTGCCGTCAGCGGTCCCGGGCAGTGTTCTTACTCAAGAGAAAGCGGTGGTCACTGATCAGGCCATCTTGCAACGCTTTGCCACAGTGTGGTCCGCCAGATGGATCAAGCAATCGCATGTTCAAGAGGGACAATGGGATCAAATCTGTGGTTTCCTGCAGCGCACTGTGCGCCCTATGCAATGGACTTCTTCTGATTGGACTTTACCTCGACTGCACTCTGCCATTCGTCATAAGAAACCAAGGGCAGCCAAGGGACCGGATGGAGTTTCTCAACCTGATTTGGTGGCGTTGCCTGAGACCGCCCGTGCTGCCTTGTTGGGTTTCTTTCAGGCGGTGGAATCAGGAGCTCCATGGCCTGCTCAACTTGCTTCCGAGTTTGTGACAAGCTTGGCCAAGCATGATGGTGCTCAAAGTGTTGAAGAGTTCAGGCCGGTGGTTGTCTACAGCTTGCCTTACCGCATTTGGTCTTCGGAAAGAGCCCGGGAAGCCTTGCATTCCATTGCACCCATGCTGCCTGACAGCGTGCAAGGGGGAGTTCCTCAGAGACAGGCCAAATCCATTTGGTTTGAATTGGCTTATGCCTTGGAAAAAGCCTATTTGGATGGTCAAGGATTGCATGGCCTGCTGATGGATATCCAAAAGTGTTTCAATAACATCCCCCGTCAACCTCTGTGGCATGCTTTGGCTCTGCTTGGGTTTCCGACTCACATTTTGCGGGCGTGGGTTTCCTTTGTCTCTTCTCAGACGCGGCGGTTCCGTATCCGCCAGTCCGTTGGTGCTCCGGTGCCCTCCAACTGTGGACTTCCTGAGGGCTGTGCCTTATCCGTTTTTGGCATGGTTGTGGTGGACTTGATGCTGGACTGGTGGCTTCAAGGGCTTGAGGTTCAGGTTGATCTTCGGACGTTTGTGGATGATTGGGGCGTCCTTTTCAATGATGCCACCGCTCTTCAGAGGGTTTGGACTTCCATGGAGCAGTTCACAGGCCACCTGGACTTGGCCATTGATATGAAAAAGACCAGGCTTTGGTCCACTGATGCTGATGCCCGCCGTGATTTTCGTGGTTCGGACTTGGCGGTCACCTTGGCCGCTCGCAACTTAGGTGCTCACCAGAATTTCAGTCGGCATGCTCATAATGCTGAACTGCAGAAAAGGCTCACACGCATGCCGGTTGTTTGGGTCCGTTTGCGGGCAAGTCATGCTAGCTACAAGCAGAAGATCACGGCCATTCACATGATGGCCTGGCCTAAGGCATTGCACGGCATCACAGTGGTCCATCTAGGACTGAGCCATTGGAAAACCTTGAGATCAGGAGCTGTCCGATCGTTGAAGGCAGACCGCAAAGGGGCCAACCCTATCCAACCCTTACCTGCACCTGGCCACTTCCAGTCTTTGCTCAGATCCAGAGGCATGGAGCATCCTGCAGACCTTCCGAGATGTCAGGGAGCTTGGAAGCCGAGATCAGGTGGAATCAACCCTTGGACTGTTTGCGTCATCCGAAGATCCTCTGCCTGCTAATGGTCCCTCAGCCATCCTGCACTCCAGATTGGCACGTTTGGGCTGGGGGGTGGGAGGACAGGGTTTGGTTCAGGATCGGTTCGGCTCTTTCAGTTTGATGACGGTTTCTTGGGATGAATTGCAACTTCGCTTCACGTATGCCTGGGGTCATGTCTTGTCGCAGGAGTTGGGTCATCGGGATACCTTCCATGGCCTGGATCGGGTGGACTTTCCAGAACTGCACCAGGCACTTGCGTCCTTTGGGCCCGTTGACCAGGTGTACCTTCGATGTCATTTGGATGGCACGCTCTTCACCCAGAATGGGCGAGCCAAATTCCGTGCCGGAGTTACCTCCAAGTGCCCTTGGTGTCCCTCCAAGGATGGATTTCATCATCGGGCTTGGATTTGCCCGCACTTTGCTGCCTGTCGTGCCCATCTCACACCTGAGCAGCGTGCTGTGTTGCCTTCGCTTCCTCCTTGTCTGGTTGATCATGGTTGGCCGGTTGTGGTTCCTGAGTGGGATGTCTTTGTCCGTTGGTTGCTTCAGGATCATGGATTTTGTCGGATGTCACCAGTGGAGCCCTCAGTTGGCAGTGCGTCTCTCAGGTTAGAGCTTTTTGTGGATGGCACCAGTGCATGGCCCAGAGAACCAAAACTGCGCTTTGCTGCCTGGGCTGTGACGGTTGTTCCTGGCGGAGTTGGCACCTTGGACAATCAACTCTTGATGGGTGGCTACGTTCAAGGGTTTTGCCAAACCCCCTTCAGGGCGGAACTTACGGCGGTTTTGCAAGCAACAATTTGGGCAGTGAAGAAGAGGCAGGCCATTCGCTTGTGGTGTGATTGTCAGGGTGTTGTCAAAGGATTCAATCGTATCTTGCGAGGGAGGGCGCCCAAGCGCAATGCTCCTCACTCAGACTTGTGGGGCCTTTTGGCAGAGGTTCTGCAGGGTTGCGACGGCTTGGTGCAAATCAGAAAGGTTGTTTCACATGGCGATTTGGGGCGCTCAACAGGGCCGTTGGAAGACTGGGTGTATTGGCACAATGGCCTTACAGATGCAGCAGCAGAGGGCATCAATTGGCGTCGAGACCCGAATTTTTGGCGGGATTGGCTTGGATTGCGGAGTGCACTAGAATTTCACCGGAAGTTGCACCGAGCAATCTTACTTGTGCTTTTGAACACATCCAGGATGGCTCAAGAGGGTACTCAGAGGAAAGCGGTGGAGATCATGCAGCCTGTGCCGCCGATCGTGGAGCCGCCTGTGCCTACTGAGTGGAAGATTCCTCAGCGCATTGTCAAGCGCTATGGTGAGTTCAACCTGCAGGCCTTGCACAGCTGGTGGGTCGCATGGGGGCCGCAGATGATGCAAGGTGACAGGCCGTTGACCTATATTTCAGGAGTGCAGTTGTTTCTGTCATTCAACCTTCACACTGGGTATGCTGGGCCGCGGTGTTCCAACAAGACTTGGTACAGCAATGAGGGTGACGTGCCAGAGAAAGCTCGTAAGAGGTGGGGAGATCGAGTCAAACTGTTCCTTCTGATGTATCGCAACTACATGCGGGGCAATGGAGTCCGCCTTTCACAAAAGATGTCACGTCCCAATTCGTCGGCAGTCGCCAAATGGGTGATCTGCTATCGATTGCGGTGGTCTTCCGAGATGGTAGATCACATTGACAAGTGCATCTTCTCACAATTGGGCCGCCAGGCCTGCAAAGCTGAGGACCTGGCGGCCTTAGATGCCACAAGGACTGGCTAGGCGCTTGAGAGCAGCTGGGTGGTGGGGTCGTTCGTCCGCCCCATTGCCCGTCAATAAAGGTCAATAAAAGTTAATATTTTTCAGAGGGTTGAAACCACCAACCAGTATATATATATGTATATATATTAAATGTATAAAGATGATACAAATGAGCTCAGATCCTGCCAGGCAGGAGAACTCGCTGGCGCACTGCAGGTGGACCTTCAGTGGGACCCCCTTTGAGGAAAAATGGCAAGTCCAATGGGGAAAATATGTGAAAAGATCAGAAAATGAAAAATGATGATTCACATGAATCATGATTTTTTTTGGGAGTATCCTATGGTTCAATCCTATTTCAGAGAAACCCATGGTTATTTTTACCATGTTCGAAAGTCCAGAAGTTGGTCCCATGGTGTTCCATGATCTCTAGAGGTTGGTCCTTCATCGCAATGATGACACTGCAGGGTGCTTAGTAACCCCTTATAAGCCCTTATGGCTGGTGAAAAATACTGCATTAGACTTGGTTCCCTTATAGCCGGGTATATAATGCGTTCAATTTGTTGCAGCTTACATCCATTTACAAACCAATTAGCTAAACCTCAGATTACAATTCATGGGTAACTTGAGAATTGGAAACCAATTAATCACTAGTTGATTTGATATAATGTGGGTAAGACAATCATAAAAGTATCCCCCAGTCATCACCATTTTTCCCCAAACAGTGTGGCCACACCGAGGGATTCTTACGGTAAGTGTTAAGGCCCGGTGTTCAATCGAGGTGGTATCCAGGGCGTGTGGCATGTTCCCTATAAAATTCCACACAAAATGGCTCTTGTGAAATGTCCATGTGCATTTCGACTGCGCAGGCTCGCACAAAATGATGTCCCCGGAGGTGTCCCTGGCAATTTTCCTATAAATTTCCACAAAAAATGGCTCTTGTGAAATGTCCATGCGTATGTCGCCTGCGCAGGCTCGCAAAAAGTGTGCTTCCTGGTCTTGGGATCGGTCTTCCTCCTCAACATCCTCCTCCTCAACATCATCATATTCCTCCTCCTGCACATCAACATCATCATCTTCCTCTCATCATCATCATCATCATCATCATCATCATACCAGCCATCATCATTATCATCACCATCATCATCCCCATCATCACCATCATCATCGTCATCATCAACAACATCCCCATCATCATCAGCATCATAATCATCATAATCATCATCATCATCGTCATCATCATCATCATACCAGTCATCATCATTATCATCACCATCATCATCCCCATCATCACCATCATCATCGTCATCATCAACAACATCCCCATCATCATCAGCATCATCATCAACATTCATTTACATCTTCATCCACATTTACTACATTATCCTTTTACTCCCCCCACACTGTTTGGGGTCTCTTGTCGGGATAATTATGGGTTGCATTCCTATGTAGCGCTTGTCACAGAACACTTTAAAGAGACTTATTCGTGAAGGAAGAAATCCACAAAAAAGAACGTTCCGAGGAACAAAAAAAAGACAGGTCAGTCTGCTGTGGTGATTCACAAATGATTGACCGGGTGAGCTGAGTGCTTCACTCAAAGAATGAAACAAGGACTGATTGGAAATGTTTTGCAGAGGTGTCAGTGCGGCCTGGATGAGAGCATGTTTGCACGAATGATCATTCTTGGGTGTGGGCATGTAGACACGAATGATGGTTCTTGGGTGAGGTCATGTAAGCATGAATGATGATTCTAGCATCCGCAGCTTTTTGGTGATCAAGAGCTCACGCAGCGCACCTGGCCGTGTGCCATGGAAACGCCTGAGCCGTTGGCAATGAAGAAGAGCCGCCGTGCCCAAAAAACGTCTACCAAGACACAAAGGGCACGTAAGCTGGCACAGCGCAAGGGCCTGCAAGCCCCAAGAACGGATGCACCACCCTGAAAGATGTTTCCCACGCGGAGCATCAGGCCGCGAAAAGGGAGGACAAGAGGAACCTGAAGCGGAGCCTCAAGGTCAAGAAGGTGGGCGAAAAGAAGCTCTACCTCCAAGAGGGCGACGGCTGCCCTGCCTTGGCCAAAATCAGGGGCGACGCAACGAAGACGCAGAGGGGTGCCACCTTCACCAATCCGTTCAGTTCCGGTTCTTCCAGGGCATCAGGAGGTGACGGGCCGGGGCTCTAGTTTTGTTGTTGTTGTTGTTGTTGTTGGAGTAGTTAGTTAGTAGTTAGTTAGTAGTTAGTTAGTAGTTAGTTAATAGTTAGTTAGTAGTTAGTTAGTAGTTAGTTAGTAGTTAGTTAGTAGTTAGTTAGTAGTTAGTTTGTAGTTAGTAGGTAGTAGTTAGTTAGTAGTTAGTTAGTAGTTAGTTAGTAGTTAGTTAGTAGTTAGTTAGTAGTTAGTTAGTAGTTAGTTAGTAGTTAGTTAGTAGTTAGTTAGTAGTTAGTTAGTAGTTAGTTAGTAGTTAGTTAGTAGTTAGTTAGTAGGTAGTTAGTAGGTAGTTAGTAGGTAGTTAGTAGGTAGTTAGTAGGTAGTTAGTAGGTAGTTAGTAGGTAGTTAGTAGGTAGTTAGTAGGTAGTTAGTAGGTAGTTAGTAGTAGGTAGTTAGTAGCAGGTAGTTAGTAGTAGGTAGTTAGTAGCAGGTAGTTAGTAGTAGGTAGTTAGTAGTAGGTAGTTAGTAGTAGGTAGTAGGTAGTAGGTAGTAGGTAGTAGGTAGTAGGTAGTAGGTAGTAGGTAGTAGGTAGTAGGTAGTAGGTAGTAGGTAGTAGGTAGTAGGTAGTAGGTAGTAGGTAGTAGGTAGTAGGTAGTAGGTAGTAGTAGTAGTAGTAGGAGTAGGAGTAGGAGTAGGAGTAGGAGTAGGAGTAGGAGTAGTAGTAGTAGTAGTAGTACCAGTAGTAGTACCAGTAGTAGTACCAGTAGTAGTACCAGTAGTAGTACCAGTAGTAGTACCAGTAGTAGTAGTAGTAGTAGTAGCAGTAGTAGTAGTAATAGTAGTAGTAGTAGTAGTATTAGTAATAGTAGTAGCAGTAGTAGTAGTAGGAGTAGTAGTAGTAGTAGCAGTAGTAGTAGTAGTAAAAATAATAATAGTAGTAGTAGTAGTAGTAGTCGTAGTCGTAGTAGTCGTAGTCGTAGTAGTCGTAGTAGTCGTAGTCATAGTAGTCGTAGGAGTAGTAGTCGTAGCCGTAGTCGTAGTAGTCGTAGGAGTAGTAGTAGTCGTCGTCGTAGTCGTAGTAGTGGTAGTGGTAGTAGTAGGAGGAATAGCAGGAGCAGCAGGAGTAGTAGTAGTAGTAGTAGTAGTCGTACCAGTAGTAGTACCAGTAGTAGTACCAGTAGTAGTACCAGTAGTAGTACCAGTAGTAGTACCAGTAGTAGTACCAGTAGTAGTACCAGTAGTAGTACCAGTAGTAGTACCAGTAGTAGTACCAGTAGTAGTACCAGTAGTAGTAGTAGTAGGAGCAGCAGCAGCAGTAGTGGTCTTGAGAGGTATTGAAGCGCTTGTGGGGTGTTGCAAGGGAAAGAGACAAAGGTATTGGTAGGATAAACCAATGGATTGTAAGTAATTATTGGGTATTGTGCTGCGAGAGACTGGGTTGCGTGGTCAAGTGTTACGTTGCAGTGCAGTGTGAAGCAGTGCCTTGCATTGCTTTGTGAAATGTTGCATTGCCTTACAAGGTATTGCACCGCATCCCAATGTATTCTCTTGTAAGGCAGGACACTCTGAAGAAAGAAGCCTAAACAAGACAGAAAGAGCCATACCTTAGAAGCGGCCAAGCTAATGAGCCCATCAAAAAGAACCTTTTGGTTTATTCTTAGGTAGCGCTTGTCACAGAACATTTTAAAGAGACTTATTTGTGGAAGGAAGAAATCCACAAAAGAGAATGTTCCGAGGAACATAAAAAAGAAAGGTCAGTCTACTGTGGTGATTCACAAATGATTCACAAATGATTCACAAGGTGAGATGAGTGCTTCACTCAAAGAATGAAACAAGGACTGATTGGAAATGTTTTGCAGAGGTGTCACTGTGGGCTTAGCTCAGTCGGCAGGATCTAAGCGCTTTAACCCGGTGGGTCCAGGTTCGATCCTGGGTGAGTTCATGTTTGCACGAATGATCATCCTTGGGTGTGGTCATGTAGACACGAATGATGATTCTTGGGTGAGGTCATGTAAGCATGAATGATGATTCTAGCATCCGCAGCTTTTTGGTGATCAAGAGCTCACGCAGCGCACCTGACCGTGTGCCATGGAAACGCCTGAGCCGTTGGCAATGAAGAAGAGCCGCCGTGCCCAAAAAACGTCTACCAAGACACACAGGGCGCGTAAGCTGGCACAGCGCAAGGGCCTGCAAGCCCCAAGAACGGATGCACCACCGCTGAAAGATGTTTCCCACGCGGAGCATCAGGCCGCGAAAAGGGAGGAGAAGAGGAACCTGAAGCGGAGCCTCAAGGTCAAGAAGGTGGGCGAAAAGAAGCTCTACCTCCAAGAGGGCGACGGCTGCCCTGCCTTGGCCAAAATCAGGGGCGACGCAACGAAGACGCAGAGGGGTGCCACCTTCACCAATCCGTTCAGTTCCGGTTCTTCCAGGGCATCAGGAGGTGATGGGCCGGGGCTCTAGTTTTGTTGTTGTTGTTGTTGCTGCTGCTGTTGTTGTTGTTGTTGAAAAAATACATCAGAGGCAGCAGCCCTGTGTCTTGTAAGGCAGTTCATCATTCGTGCGTTGACCTTTAAAATTAAACTTACCTGGCTAGTGCTGGAGAGAGATCCAGCAGCTTACCCTCATAAGGTTGCGTAGCACACTGAACTCTCAGCGAGCAAGGCCTAAGGCTGGAGTGATGGCAATGAAAGTGGTATAGCAATTGTTTCTTAATTGTTCTACCCACATTACCTCATAGTTAATTTATGTTTATTGGATATATATTGTACTATATAGATACAATGATATATGCATATATATATATATACACGTTTACACACATACATATATAGATATATACATGTATACACATAAAGTATCATAAATTCATATATATATATATAGATTAATAATAATCTTAATAATAATAATAATAACAACAACAATAATAATAATAATAATATATTTTTATTTTTATATATATTACTTAACTGGTTAGCTAAACCTATCCCTCCAGATTCCCTCGAAAATCTCTGGGCCTTTTTCGACGAAGACCTTGGACGAGCTCCGGCAGAACAGCGACAACATGGAGTCGTCGGCGGCGGAAACGGTGTCCGGGGGCTAGATCCACCGACGGTGGGCGTTGGACGTTTGATGTTACGGGCAAGGTCTTTTTTAAGGGGAAACCTGGGGAAACTATGAAGTTTAATAAATATGGTTAAGTACATCAATCATGCATAGACACACTCGACAAGTCGACAAACTGTCATAAGCCAAGTATGTGACGGAAGGACCTGAGCCTCAGCAGGTCCCTTTGGATTCATCAGTGGTGCCCGCATTCCGATACTTTCATGTATTTATACTTAATACTTAGTGCAAAATCCATAAAAATCCAATGTTTCAGAAGTTTGGCAAGATACTCCTGAAGAGCCGCTTCACATGTAGCTCTATGCCTCCCAGCCGTGTAACCCCGTGTAGCCTGAGGCGTCGGATACGAAGTCAAGTGTCCAAAGCCAAGAAGAAGGGTATCATGCCAAGCTCTTGGGCCTGGAGCTGAGATGAGCTCAAGAAATCTCAGACATATGGGGCACTTTGGGATGGTCAGGCTGTGGAAAAATGGTAGACTGGATCGGGAATTGATGGGGATGGGGAACGCCCCAAGAGATGGGGTTTCGAGACATTTCGAAAGCATCCAATTTGGGCTGGTGCCCTCAAATATTCAGACCAAACCATATGGAAAATGTAGATCTGTAGATCTACTTGGATGAGACAATCGAAGATAAAGGGAGCATGGTCTCCAGACGTCAGAATGGTTGGTGGACTTATCTCAGACTTTGGTTCAGTAAACCAAGACACAAACGAAGATGATATCCAATGTAACCAGTTAATGGTCATAATAAGCGGCTAATTTACTGGAAACCAACTAGTCTAATAACTGGTTAGCTGATGTCAACTGAAGCATGTGATTCTTCATCATATGCAACTACCAAAGGGATCATCGTACATCATCCTTACATGTGTGGGCAAACATTTGAGTAGTTGTTTTTCTGGATGCAGGAAAATTATGGAAAATTGCTAAAGTGGGAACTCTACAAGACAGATTATGCCCCAGGCGTAGGCTCCAATGCAGGTTGCGTAAGCATTGGCGTAGGTCGTTTTAGCCTACACCGCGTAGGCTTTGTGTAGACACTCGTTGGCAACAGTTAGAATTAGAACTTATTCATTTGGAGGTTTTCTAAATTGGGGGTACCCCAATAGCTGGATGGCTTATAAGGGAAAATCCCAACAAAAAATGGATGAGTAGGGGCACTGTACCCCTATTTCAGGAAACTTCCATTTTGCATGATTTTGCATTGGTTAATTAGTAATTAGTTGTGATGTTTTGTCACTGTTGGGATGATTTTTGAACCTCAGGATGACGTTTTCGAACCCGTGGCTTCCTTGTCCGGCGACCTGAGCATCCACGGCAGTGTATTGAATCAAAAATCGGAATCATATGGATGAAGTCCCCCGATGGTGAATATTTCTTTGAAGGATTGCCTGCCAACTTTCAACCTGCCCTATAGAATCTACCATGCCCTCAACAAAAACACTTCAGAATATCGCTCTCCCATGGGATATGATCACTTTTTATCACTTCCAAGTTTTCCAATCAGCTTCAGGGGAAACAATTACTGTAGATTTTTCATGATTTTACACAGTTCAAACCAGTACAAAGTAGTTAAAAACCATGATATGTGTTAGGGTCCAAACATGGGTTCATGTCCCATACTGGTGGATGGTCATCTATCGACGACTACGGAGCTAAGCACCCATGATGTTCGGATTCCCATTCCGGGATGGATGACCAGAAATATCCATTAAATATTATACATACATACATACATACATACATACATGCATTGCATTGCATTGCATTGCATTGCATTGCGTTACATTAAATTAAATTACATTACATTACATACTTACATTACATTGCATTGCATTACATTACATTACACTACATTACATTACATTACATTACATTATATTACATTACATGCATACATGCATACATACATACATTACATTACATTACATTAAATTACATTACATTACATTATATACTTACATTACATTACATTACATACTTACATTACAGTACATTACACTACACTACACTACATTACATTACATTACATACATGCATACATGCATACATACATACATACACATACATACATACATTACATTACATTAAATTAAATGAAATTACATTACATTACATTACATACTTACATTACATTACATTGCATTACATTACATTACACTACACTACATTACATTACATTACATTACATACATGCATACATGCATACATACATACATACATAAATACAGACATACATATAATATGTATATATATATATATGCACCATGACATCCATGAGCCTAGCGGCCCTAACTAGGTGGGAAGTGTCACCACTTTTCTTGGAAAATGTCCATCACTTTCTCAACGAAAAACCCTGAGGTTAGGCCCTGCTCATTACTTTGGGTCCACCTCGGAAGTGCATGAGGAGGCGGGCCGGATGGTCGGATGGTGGGATATGGCCACAATGGTGGGATATGGCAATGGGAAAATGATTGGATCATGATCTAAAAATGATGGTTTGAGCTTCTAGTATGGAAAATCACGATGTTTTTTTCGGTGCATAGCTGAAAAATAACTATGTTGGTTTACATGAGGGTATTCCCAAAAAATAGCCTCTGGCAATCCAAGGTGGCCAGGGGAATTTCCGTTGCCACGTTTGATTACTGGAGGGTAAGCATAAGAAAAAAATGGGGACAGAATGTTATTAGAATGGTATTAGAATGGTATTAGATAATCACTGTTTGTTTTTGTTTGCCTCATTTTCAGACAAACCATGACAAAGTCATAGAAAATCAGAGATCAACAGGTGAGATGTCCAGCAATGTCCAACAATTTTGGTGATGGAAATTATGGCATCCAGCTGAGTGTGCCGACATTAATGGCTCGACATGGCTCGACATGGCTCGACATGGCTCGACATGGCTCGACATGCTCTGAGGATGGGATGATATATGGTATATATTATATCCACACTGTGGTATAAACACATTCTATGGTATGGAACCATTTTTTGAATAGATGAATATAGTTCAATACTGTGAATATGGTCCACGATGTTCGGTTCCAAAATGGTGGGCTGCCCATGATTTTTGTCGCCGTTGGGTGGGATGGGACCATGGTATGGTCAACCCGAAGCAAGGCCCTGCAAGCTTTCATGGCGAAGCAACTGAAGAGTGGTCAGATGAACAGCAAGCAGGCGCTGAAGGTTTTTTTGTTGGGCCACTGCAGGATCTGCAGGTGCCTTTGAAGAGGTTGAATGGGTTAAAGATGTTAAACCAAGGAGATGGCGCATCACATGACTCAAAAGAAGGTTCACAAAGACACGTGACATAAATTCGAGTGCAAATGCAGTGCTACGCGTTTTTTTTTCCGGAAAGGTTTCGGGAATGTGATGTTGACATGCCTGACCTTGCCCGAGTCCTTGAGGCTTGAGATCGGGATGATCCTTAGAAACGCATAGTTGGGGGTTGCCACCAAGCGGTTCACCAAGGTTCACTCCACAAGACTAGTGATATAGTCAGTACAAGTTCTTTGAAGAAACGACGATTTCTTTCTGCAGCAAGGAACAATAAGGAACATCCGAAAAATTATAGCAGCTTTGCTTCCCACGGCCCTTGAGCTGACGCGGTTACAGCATACTACAGCCATGGCGTCTGGTAGCTTTCGGGCATGTTGGCTGGAAAAGGTCGGGGCAAGCGTACAGATGGACCGCTGGCTACTGTTTCAGAGAATCGTTTTTGTTTCTCTGTGGGGAGTTGCAACATTTGCAGGGAGTGGAAGTGTATGTTATATATTACTGTCACGTATACAGTATACAGTAAGAATCCTAGCCAATCTAGGCGAATGTGTATATGCTCGCCAGTTTTAATGAGAACAATCGCTTTGAAGACAGCCTCCGATTCCAAATTTCCAAGATCTTGGCCACTCTAGTGGGGGATTAGACACTCATTCCGCACTCATTCCGGAGATCAAAAGCCCAACGGCCAAGGAAGTAAAGGACGTGCCTTTCGAAGAGCTGGCGTCGGGTGACGACTATGTGCGCGTGAAGGTGGGGCTGGCAAGGGCTCACGAGGGATCGATGATCAAAGGTCTCCTTTAAAATTGATGGTGACCCTCCGGGAATGGAGTTTTATTAATGACAGTCCACTATATAAATGTGAGATATCACTGTTGACTCAATCCATCATCATTCAGTGTGGATATCCATGAAATTGGGGATGTTGCATGGAATCTCGAAAAATGATTGAACTTTCATCTTGTCCAGCACTCCCAGTTAAAGGGAACATTACAGGAAAACATAGGAAAACCATATATTTGTCTACCAAATCCATGGTTTCCGGTTAAGATGTTCTAACAAAACCAATCCAATCAAGAACTCGGTCCAGCACATTTCGGTTGGTTGTCTGAAAATAGGTTACCCCTAAATCCCCATATTTTCCCATAGTGTATCATCATGTACCCATCATTTCTGATAAAAACTCGTGAGTTGCATTGGCGTATCCCGCATTGACCCAGGTCCTGAACTATAGTGAATCACATGGTTTATCATGGTTGATCATCAGTTTCCCATCATTCTCCCATGAAAATCCATGGAAAACAGGTCAGTTGACAGTGGGTCAAAACCCTGTACCCCTGTAGTTCACATCAAAATAGCTGGTAAATTCATGTTCATCCCCCTAAAAATGGTATTTTCATAGGTATTGATCCATACCCAGTTGACCCAGGTGAACTATAGCGGCTTGAACTACAAGGACGGCATGGCCATCTGTGGCATCTATGGCGTGGTCGAAACGCTGCCGCTCATCACCGGCATCGACTTCGTGGGGGTGGTGGATGTGGCTTGGCAACTGCCATTTTTTTCGGCCCCACAAAGGATAAGTAATGGATGGTAGTAGTATATAGTCATATGGCTATGGATCAATACCTATAACAATACCATTTTTAGGGGGATGAACATCCATAAATCCCAGCTATTTTGATGTGAACAGAAGGGGTACAAGGTTTTGACACACTGCCATATATATAGTAATAGATGATCATAGTAAATAGAAAATCATAGTATAGATGATCATAGTAATTATCTAGAAGAATAGATCATAGTAAATAGATGATCATAGTATCCCCATATATAGTAATAGATGATCATAGTATCTAAAATAATAGATCATAGTAAATAGATGATCATAGTAAATAGATGATCATAGTATCCCCATATATAGTAATAGATGATCATAGTATCTAAAATATAGATCTTCATGCATAGTATATTAGAGGATCATAGTATATAGTCATTAATAGTCCGTGGTAAATGACTTTTCTACCGATCTTTTTGGGGGTACTATATAGAACGATAGGATGTGAGCCCAGTTTGGTTTGATGGTTTTCGGATGGCATGACATGGCTTGTGGCTGAGGGGAACACAGTCAGTCATTTAAATGTTGTTTGTTTTGATGACACAGGTGGCAAGTGGGAGCAGAAAGTATGTCCAGCACTCCACACAAGTTTCTGCAGCGTGCATCCCTGCCAACTTGCCAAAGCTCAGGAAGCAAAGGGTGGCTTCAAGTGTCTCGTCCGTTGGAGCATCCTTTGGAGATGATGTCAATTTCATCCCTTTAAATGTGTGATGTATTTTGGGGTCCAACCAAGCCACATGGGTTAAGTCTGGTTGCTGCAACAGGAAGTGAGAACCATAACCAATGGGATCGTTCTCTGCAACGTTTTCATCAGCCATTCAATTCCAGTTTTGGCTGAAGATAGGGTATCTAAGAATCCCACGGTTGATCATCATTTCCTCCCTAGGTTTGCCATTCTATAGGGTGAGAAATCCCACTTGTTGGACAAACCTTACTGCGTATGGTTGGGTTGTATATCCCATCAGAGATCCTCGATCAAATCATAGCTCCGAATGTTGGTGAAATCCTGAGATGTTCCATGTCTTCTGGGCTTTATAGCACCATCTTTGTTGGGTTTTTACAACCCATGGCTGGCTGGTTGGTGGTTTCAATCATTTTTTTTATTTTCCATAATTAATAATTATTCCATAATGATTATATATATGGGATACAGTAATCCTTCCCATTGACGAACTCATATTTTTCAAGATGGTTACCCTCTGGTAATTTAACATAGCTATTGAAAATGGTGATTTATAGTGGATTTTCCCATTGAAAATGGTGGATCTTTCCATAGCTATGTTAGTTTACCAGAGGGTAAAACCACCAACCAGCTGTTGGGTTTTTACAACCCATGGCCGTTTCGCCCACCGAGGAAAGGAGACAAGGTCATCATGACCGGGTGGGAGATGGGCCAAAAGTTCCATGGTGGCCATGCCGAGTACGCCAGCGTCAAGGTGCGAAAAGGTTGAAGCCGGGCAGGGTGGAAACCCGGCCTGGTAAACATACAAAAAACGATGGAAAGATCCACCATTTTTGATGGGAAAACTATGGAAAATCACAATTTTTGATGGGAAAACTATGGAAAATCACAATTTTTGATGGGAAAACTATGGAAAGATCCACCATGTTTGATGGGAAAACTATGGAAAATCACAATGTTTGATGGGAAAACTATGGAAAGATCCACCATTTTTGATGGGAAAACTATGGAAAATCACAATTTTTGATGGGAAAATTATGGAAAGATCCACCATTGTTGATGGGAAAACTATGGAAAATCACAATTTTTGATGGGAAAACTATGGAAAGATCCACCATTTTTGATGGGAAAACTATGGAAAGATCCACCATTTTTGATGGGAAAACTATGGAAAGATCCACCATTTTTGATGGGAAAACTATGGAAAGATCCAGCATTGTTATAGCTGGGTAAATCAACTATTTCGACTGGGCCATGTTCAATAGTTATGTTAGTTTACCAGAGGGTAATGTTGTGCGTGTATAGATGCATACAGATTTTTTTTAAAGATATATGATGATATATGATATATTGGTATAAGATGAAAATTGATATATACTGGTAGAGAGATTTAGGTATAAAGAAGATAAAGAAATGTGTATGTAGAACATGTGGTGATTACTGACATAAGTAAGATGTTCTGAAGCAGTGTTGTCTCACGTTTGTCTAGATCTACCTATCATATTATATTGAATTAGTTGATTTATCATATTCCCAAATTAAGCTAACACCATGTTGCTAGGTATGGCTCAGCAGCATACTCCACACAAGTGTTTATTTTCATTCCAACAAGTAATAAGTTCAACTTGTTTCACCATGTTGTGAAAAAATCGTTGTTAACACTAAATTTCTATCTATTTGTTTCACCAAACATCGGATTTTGAGGCATCCTCTAGACCATCAACCTAGACACAGGCTCAGTGGCTCGTGCCTTTACCGGAGAACCTCTCCGAGATCGATGCGATGACTATTGGCACGGCCGGCTTTACAGCTGCCTTGTGCGTCAAGGCAATGGAGGAGCTGCTAGGGCGGTAGGTCTCATGTCCAGGATCTATGGGGGGGTCCTAAAATGGGGTTACCCCCAAATCGATGATTTATAATGGAAAATCCCATGAACATGGATGATTCAGGGATACCCGGCATTTCTGGAAACCCTCAATATATCTCGTGAGCCCAAAAAAAAGATAGAAAACACGTTTCCAGGATGTTGCAAGTTGTAGGTCTCATCAATCATTTCCATGTTTCCAACTTTCCTATCTACGGTGGTTGCTATGTATATATATATATATTATATAACTATATAACTGTTTGAATTCTGAGACTTGCTGAAGGACAAATGTATCATAATATGGCATTATGCTACGATCAAGTTTCCGAATCGATTGCTATGACAAAAAATGCTGCAGACTAATCACTATCACATCATAGAGCCCAGACTTCAAAATCTTCTGACTTCATTGTCTTCAGGATCTGTCAGACTTCAGAATCATCACTAGCATCAAAAAGCCACAAGACCAAGCCCGAAAAGCACAGTGACTAGTAAATGCTCAATGCGTGTGTCTATTCGCTGCACATCAATGATGATGGTAGATGATGATGTGGTTGTTTTCATATGGAACTGATACGGATTACATTTTGTAGGACTGTATGTGAAATTTATATACTGGTGTCATGATTGTGTACAGTACCAACAAAAACATAGCAATGTAATTTACCAATAGTTTACCACTATATCAAATCATCACGACATCCGACAGGCGGAATTTCCGTTTTGTGTCTTCCTTTGGTGGGCAACGTTCCAGCCACAGCCGTGCAACGTTCCACCGTCCAGTAGGACACGGGTTTCAACAAGAGCAAACCCATCCTGGTCACTGGCGCCGATGGTGGTGTGGGCTCGGTGGCGGTCTATCTCCTAGCGCAGAAGGGATTCCAAGTTGCGGCCTGTGCCCCGGAGGGTCTGGGGGGGGCCCGGGAAACATGTTGTAATATGGGTATGGATCAGAAGCTATAGAAAATTTGAGGGAATGATCGGATGAGCATCCATGAATCGATCAGGTTTTTTGACACATGGCCAGATTGGCCCCAAATGATGGATTTTCGACAGGAGTTGAGAGAATAGCATCTTTGAGATCATTGCACCACTCGCTCTTGCCCCTGACTCCTTGACATTGGTTTCTGTGTTGATTTTTTAGGCGGCAACTATCTTCATGGATATGTCATGATGGATAGATGTGGATGTAGAATGCCAAACAATAACAAGGATCAGTAAACTTCTGGGCCGTTTGATTCACTGGGGACTACCATGTGTACAGCCATGAATATCGCTGTTTGGGGATTCACGCCCGATCCTGTTCATCAACCAGGGTTTTTTAATGATCCCGCGTGGACATTCCAGCTGTCCAAGACTGAGGTATTGTACCCAAGAAATCAATTGTTTACCGATCATTGGCTTATCATATCTTATCTGGTTGGTGGTTTGGAACATTTTTTATTTTTCCATATATTGGGAATAGTCATCCCAACCGACACATATTTTTCAGAGGGGTTGAAGCCACCAATTACTTATCATATTTTATCATCTGGTTATTTAACATAGCCATGGAAAGATCCACCATTTTTAAGAACGGTAAACCATCTATCTCAATGGGCCATGGCTTTCATGGCTATGTTCAATAACCAGAGGGTATCATGTGTTTTTCCTCTGTCAAAATTGCTAGAAGTGCTATGCCCCCATGAACTTTGTCCTCATCTCCTCATGGCCCCAGGTACCCGTTTCAAAGACACAGAGCCCAGAAGCTCGTCCTGGCATGAACACAGAGTACCTCAAAATCCTACAGTTCATCATAGTTTTATCATGTTTTAGATGTGTTTAGTTAAATTTGCAATGATTTATGACATATCAACTATTCATCAATAATTCATCGCAGTTTTACTCATCCATCAATACATGAAACTTTGACCGGATACCCCCATATTTTCAGACACGGCTTCCCGCTGGGACCTCGCTGAACGCACCTGAGGATTGAAGAAGTTGGGTGCAACTGAAGTCATCGGCGCCTTAAGCACGGATAGCAAGGCCCTGGACGAAGAGAGATGGGGAGGAGCCATTGATGTCGTCGGAGGCTGGGAGCCTCCGGGTGGAAAGCTGTGTACGGACTGGTATGACTTGGATGCCGAAGCTTTGGAAAAGTTGGGAAATCGTGGGCTTGGCCAACTAGCACTGCAATTCGCTATAAAAGAGTAGAATGTTCAATAATGTTTATATATAATTATACAAGGCTATAATGATCTATACAATCTATGTATACATGTATATTTTTGTCTATGTCTGTTTATTGACCTACCGGCAGGTCCGACCATTCCGACCATTGCCTCACAGATGGCCTATGGCTGCAGCATTGCCAGTTGCGGCGTGGCTGGAGGGCCTGCCATTAAGACCACGGTGTACCCCTTCATCATCCGAGGTGCCACGGCTAGCGGTCGTGAAAATTAAGGCCAAAATATGTCAAAATGTGTCGAAATAAGAGTGAAAAAAACTGCTTGAGAAAAGATATCGTCTATAAAAGAACTCGATTCTTGTGGATGATTCGTGGGATGCCACAAATCCCCCTCGAACGGTGGAACTGGCTGGTTTTTGGAGGTGTGCCGGCCCAGTTCTCACCTCGCGAGGTGTGAAACTATACGGCGTGGATTCGGTCTTTGCTCCTACTGTTCCGGGCTTAGAATGTGCATTGCTCACAAAGGTACCTATACGATCCCAAAAACGATCCAATACCCATAGGATCCATGTATGCTATATATGCTAACATTGGGGGTATATTGATGGTAAATGTTACCATATATATAGCATACATGGATCCTATGGGATATGATCCAATAGGTACCTGTACAAGATGCCCGTTTTCCATCCCACATTGGACCTCCAGAGATCAAACAGCAACTAATATACCCTCTGGTTATGACGAACAGTTTGCCATGGAAAGATCCACCATTTTTAAGGTCGGTAAACCATCTATTTCAATGGGCCATGGCTTCCATGGCTGTGTGAAATAACCAGAGGGTACTACGAAACTTCAAAGACACCATTTTTTCGGCCGGTGTTCACAGCAAAACCCGTGAAACACTTCAGATTGACGTGACCGAGTCGAAACACACCGAGGACGTGCGACAAGAAGTCTGGACGGATCTGGCAAAGGTGCCAACTGCCATTTGGCAAGGGATGCGAACAGAGGCGCGCCATCTGGAAAGGAACAAGTGTATGTGTTTCAAACCATTTCAAGCTTGGGGGATCAAAATGTCCCAAAGATCATGGCAGTAAACATCTTTAAACTATGCAGAGCTTCACGGTTTCAGGTTGGTGATTTTGTTTTCCGCAGCCCCCATTGTCTATTTGTCTCACATGCTGCCTTGGAAAACCGGGAACTTTGTTCCGTAAAAACCGCCAAAAACTGGCAACTTTCAATGTCCCCAGAAGGATTTCAGAAACACAGGCACACTTTATCAAATCTGTAGGGAATGTTTCAGGATTGTATGTTTCTGATCTTTTCTGATCCTTGGGACCACTGCAATGCCTCCTTTTTTTTCAGTTGTTGAGAATGACATTGGGGTCCAGCCATGTCTCGTCCCTGTAGGTTGCTTTGGTTGATCTACACCAAGCAGCTTCCCAGATTTTGGCTGGAAGTATTCGTGGCCGTGTGGTGGTGAATGTCAACCTCAAGACTCCGCAGCTGACAGCCGTAGATACTTGTCGTGAAGTGTTTGCTGTGGAAAATGTATGCTGGTGAGAATATGTGAGAATTATATTGTTGTGATGGTACTGTGATCGTTGTCTGATTGTAGTTATATGACTATACATGGCAATATATATAATTATATATAATCTAATATATATATATACCGTCTATATATATATATACATATTAAACTTGTAAAATGCACCCTGATTCCTGCAGCGGTGCATGTCAGGAAAAGGAGGAGGAAGATTTAGAGGCCTTGAAGAAGAAACTTGGCGATTTGAAGGCAACTGAATGATTGTTTGCTGATACAATGAGGATACCCTTTGGTCATTTGATGTAGCTATGGGAAATCACCAATGTTCAATAGATAAATCATTGTCAGTCATCTATAAATGGGCCATTTTTCATAGCTATGTTCAAGAACCAGGGGGTATATCAACCAGCAATGACAGGGATGCTGTGGAAGCCAATGCCCATGTAGTTCGATGGTGGGCCCGATGTTTTACCTATTGAAAAATGGTGATTTTCCATAGCTATGTAATAAATTCATAGAGATATAGAGGGTCTAGTTTGCTGATAGGATGATTCAATGCGGATATATAATGATATATATATATATATACCAACATGATAGGGAATGAACATTTACATATATAATGGATATTGGCATATATTCTGGGGAAACCTTAAATGGACAGTTTATAGAACCATTAGCTAACCAGGTCATGAATCAAGTGTTGCAGGATTTCCATCGGATGGCAGTGACATACAAATCATCCTTTAGGTTAAGGTATTGATATATCTCGTTGCAACCAATACCCTCCGGTAATTTAGGATAGCTATATCGAAGTCAGCAGCATTTTGTTTGTGTTTAATAGGTGAATAATGCTGAATAAGTCATTTGTAGATGGGCCCCTTTCCATAGCTATGTTGAATTGCCAGAGGGTCAGCAATGGGCTTGGCTCGGAGGTATATATGGAAGAACTACACCATGTTCCTTCAGTTTGGAAGGATACTTCTAGAATGAGTTAGTGGCTAGTTGTTGCTGTGCAAGCTTAAGGATGATTCCATGTCACGAACATGTTTGGAATGCTTTCCAACATAAAATACATAAACATGGCTTGAGAATCCCCCAGCTGTAGCATGTTTGATGATGTTCCGAACTAAACCTTGGGGGATGTCCTGGATGAGAGACCAGCGTCTCCAGGAAGTGCTTGGAATTGCGCAAGTCCTTGACAGCAAAGTGGCTGGGCCGACTACGGTTTTTTGCAGGTATGGCAACCCCCAAAAACATGCCGAAAAGTAGGAAGCATGGGGAAAACATGGGGAAAACACCAAAAACCATCCTGCAAAAATTGTGTCGGCATCTCTTGTCGGCGATACATAGTTACTTTAAATATCATAGGTATTTGACAAACCATGGACAAAAAGAAATCTCAACCTCTATCCCGTCCCGATCGTTTTCATTCCAAAAACAATCAAAAACCAAATCGAATGATTTAGAATATATACTATACGGGAAATGATACGGACCTCACGTAATCATCTAGAATTTCTAAGAAATTCCAGTCGTGTCCCAGAAATTTCCCATGAAATCTCCCCATCATCTCCGCTTCAGCACCGTCCACGCCGTGCACGCAAGGTCCAAGATAGTCTCTGCAGACCAAGCCATGAGCAGCTTGCAGTCCGAGCTTGGGGATTGAGCTACCAACGAGGGAAATCCAAGGAGATTGAGCAGCCAAAAATGATGAAAAATGTTGATTCGAACGCAGAATCATATGGAATAATGATGGTTTACTATTGCTTTACCATATTATTTGGAGGACTGCGCATCTTGCTGCCGTTGGGACGCCGATGCCAAATTCATGTTCTCACAATGGCAGGTGGCTGTCCAGGCTATTGCGATCACCACCGGGAGATCCGCCAGTGTTAATCCACTGGCAATCCGCTGTTGTTTTTTCGAGGCACTATCTTGGATGGAGACTGCGTCACGAGTGCAGGCTTTGTAGCGACCATGCCCTGCGACTTGGTCGGACTTGGTTTGGTTATTTTGCTTCGATGTAGCTGGTCCAACTTCCAGAATGTGTTGAGTTGTATGGGAAGACAAAAGAAGTAGCCTCTGCTAATCAAGTAAATCCCCCATTCAAAGAAATCACATCAAACCATATCAAATAATTGTGATTCAAACCTGTGATTGGCTACGGCCATTTCAGAATAACTGGAGGGAAAAGCATGGAATCCATATGCGGAAGCTGCACCACAGCGTGTACTGGTATTGATCTGAGGTGATGCATTGATCTCGGCCCTCCGCAAGCGCTCCTTGGCACGACAAATCGTTTTTCATCACCGGGTTGGAAGTGAAAATCTGAAAGAATCGTCAAATCAGGGGGGTTTTGCTGCAGAATTGTCCTGAAACCATTTCTGGCTGGTGGTTTGGAACATTTTTTTTATTTTCCACAATTAATATCGGATAATCCTTCCCATTGACATCCATTGACTTTCATATGTTTCAAGATGGTTATTGCACCACCAACCAGCTGGAAATGGCTTATTGTGTTCCAAATCTCCTATGCAGCGACCCACAGAGGTTCTAATTCTAAGCCTGATATGGCGAACTAATATTCTAGAATATGAATATGGATATATCATGATATATCTATAGAGAATATGGATACCATTTGGATGGCGAAGTAATCCAAGTAATCCAAGTTTGCAATACCGGCCTCAACCAGCCGAGTAGATTTGGGAATGACAGAGGGTGAACGTCACCTGGCTGGTGTCGTTGCAGGTTACGATAAAACTGGGCATCCCAGAAATCTGGAGATGGTCTTTCCGATCATTGTTGCTGGGTGTGGAAAGTCACAAACGGGGGATTTTGCTGAGTCGACTCAGGATCAATCCTTTCCATGGCAGGACACCACCCAGAAACCATGCTTTGGTGGAGAACTTACACGCATTTTGGGAGCATTTCAGGGTTTATACACGGGGGGATTGTTCTTGGATCATGAGACAACCTCACCGGTTCGATATGTTCAAGACTTGAAGACCCTCAACCTTGGATGGTGCCGGCTTTGGCAATTAACAAGTCGAGGAGATGGTGGATACTTGCGCGCTCCTAGTTTTTTGATTTTTTGGATATGCCCACCTGAAATTTGATGTTCAAGAATATCAATGTGACCAACAGGAAATGTGTATATATAGGGCCACTCGTAGTTTTCAGGTTTGACTGTGTTCCTCATGAGCTTTCAGGTGGACACATTGACACATTGCAAACCGTCCCGGTGAAAATTCACCCTTCCTGAGGTATCTAACCAATCTGACCCAGATGGGTTTGTGTAAAAATGCTGGATTGCCCACCAATATACGGCAATCTTTCTGTGGAAACTGATGAATAAACTACTCCAAAACGAGCGTTTTTTTCACAGGGGAAATGATGATAAGTTGCTCCAGAATGGCTGCTTTTTGTCCAATCCATTTACCCTCTGGTAAACTAACATAGCTATGGAAAATCACCATTTTCAATGGGTAAATCCACTATAAATGGCCATGTTCAATAGCTATGTTAAATTACCAGAGGGTAATATTGATGATCCATTCCCAAAACCCAGAAACCCCGCAAAGTGGGGTAGATCTCTTGGAGTCCAAATCTCTTCAGACACAGATAGAAACACACATCTTTCAGTTTTCATGGGGAAAATGCATGAAAAATGCTCATAAACTCCGCCAAAATGGCTGATGGCCGGGTTTTTAGATCCATGTAGATCCATTCTGTATCTTGTTTAGATCCATTTTCTGATCTCCCTAGATCCATTTCAGTGCCTAGGTTGGCGACCGCGAAGGTCGAGGTACAGAGCCCATCACACCGATGGTGTCCAAGGCCATCTTTGGATGGACCGATGTCGCATGGCGGATGCCGCGCTTGTCTCGGTTGATGAAACCAGGGATTTTCCATCGGGGAATTTGAATTTGACCATCCCTGGATGGGAATTCAATGGGAATTTATCCTGGGTGGTGGTTTGGAACATGGCTTTTATTTTTCCATATATTGGGAATGTCATCATCCCAACTGACGAACTCATATTTTTCAGAGGGGTAGGTCAACCACCAACCAGGGGAATTTATCTATGAAATAACCTGAGCCATGAACATTTCAGAAGAAAAACACACTGAGTTTCGTTGCTGCAACCCGATGTTTTGGGTATTCGCAGGGATTCGAAACATCAAAATCATCGGATGTTTTGGCTGGGTTTGACCATCAAAATTCTGGGGATATCATTTTTCCAACTGATGGTTGATAGGTTATGGGGATTATGGTACCTGGTAAATTGCGGTAATTATTGCAACCCATAAGAGGGATATGTTTTTTTCTATGTCAGCCAACCAGTACTGTGGAATGGGTTGAAAGGGGAATGGTGTTCATGGTTCATGTAACACTCATCAGCTCCGAAAAAAATCATCACGATGGTTTTAGTGATTTTCTAACAAATCAGAGTCGGGACGCTTAGTTGCGCAACTGATTGCCAGTGTTGACACAGTGGCAACACCCAATTCATCAACATATGCAATCAATAAGGTGTTGCTATATCAACCATAAGTGATATATTGCCAATAGGCCAATAGGGGGCTTAATCATTAACACAGTAGCACTTTGTTGCCTAGTTGTTCCTAGGTTGAAGCTTAGACAGGCACCTTAAAGGACATCAACTTTTCCCATGACATCGAGTCTGGTGGTGAACCACCGACCAGTCGAAGCCACAAAGGGTTGGTCGTGTCAGCAGACCATCCAATTCTTGGGGTGAATAGTTTGAGAATTCATCAGACCATCAGATATCATTTGACCATATTTGACCGTCAGAACTTACAAACGCCCATTCGAATGTAGCAAACCATGGAATATCTGGCGAGTTCCGATGATGGCCAAGTGATTTGACCCTCCGGGAGGGTGGAAAACTCCAGGTCTGTCCCGCATTCACCAACGCCGTTCTCAGTGGGAAGATTGAAGCTTGGAACAGCAGATTTCGGCGTTTAGAAATCTGGAACTTCAATTGGAATCACATCTCACATGTGTGTGTGTGTGTGTGTGTGTGTGATGTAGCGTGATGTTGATACTTCACATGAATCTATGTTGATGTGAAAAAGGAATACTTGCGATGTATAATACTGTACATTTTTTGATGCTACATCCCAAGAATTGGACCTGCGGAGGACTCTTGAGGACTTGCCGGTGTTCGGCATAGTTTAAGAGGCCAACATCATGTGTGGATCATGGTGTTGGCAGATCCAAATGCCGGCAGATGATGCAGCAAGTTCAATTAGCGTTGCAGCGGTTGATCATCCGCCGTGGCGTCAGTCAGCTTTGCCACAGAGAAATTCTTCATGACTTTAGGATGAGGGCTCCAAGCTTGAAATCGCCATCATCATAAGAAAGGTGTGCCATCTGCCCATCAAAGGGGAAGACCATTCCCTCAACTTTTGTCGGGCTAGGAAAATCTAGGAAAAGGACGCCCACAATGATGGGATGACCAGCTGCAACACGACCATGGCACATGGCTACGTCACCGAAGCTGGCTGTCAGGAAGCCTACAACTTGCCCATGGGCCAAATCAGCCACATGATTCGATCTTCTGCCAATGGTGTCCCAGGTGGGGACATGTGGGGACCCATGGACCATCATGGACCCACGGTTTCCGGGGATCCCCAACAGTTGGAAAATACGAAAATGGTCGAATGAGTCTGACTTGGACGATTCGGGGGTTACCCCATTTTAGGAAACCTCCAAATAGATCTGGTGATTCGTAGATTCATTGCAAACGAAGTATATAATATTATATAATTAAGAGTATGTTTGTGCCATACATTTGCAAACATGTTCATAGATTGACGGATAGACAAGATAGACAAGGTGGATACTGATAAGATAGATACGACGGATATGAAATAGGTATGAGAGATAGAATTGGTGGATAAATAGATAAGATAGATCCGCTAGACTGGGTACACGATGTATTAATGATGGACAATTAGATGGAATTGGATAGATAGCTGGTTGGTGGTTTGGAACATGTTTTATTTTTCCATATTGGGAAGTTCATCATCCCAACTGACGAACTCCATCATTTTTCCGAGGGGTAGGTCAACCACCAACCAGTAGCTATACAGACTTTGCACCTGCTTAGCAGATTGAGCTGCAGATTCTGCAGGTCACCTCTCCAAAGTGGGTTTGCACACCTTCGCCGATCCGCGCAACGGTGGCGGCAAGCGCAACAAGCAAACCACCAAGGATGTGGTGAAGATACAGGCGAGGGGTGAAAACTGGGATGGCTCGAGACCCTAATCTAAACCAACATAGATGTGGAAAGATTGAAAAGCCCATCGTTTCCCGGTCGGAAAAAAATACAGATGATCTACAAATGGTGGGTTTTCCACATCGATGTTAGTTGACAGAGGGGTACATGAGACCTTGGAGAATGATGGAAAATGGATTACTTGGAAGTGGATAAGTGTCGGTGGGTTATATTATATTACCCACCAGTTAGGTTCAGTTATAACATGTTATAACATGGAGTTATAAACCACCAAGAAAGCTCCCTTGAAGTGGATTACATCATATTACAGCCCATTTTAGAAGAAACCGGGCTCTGAAGTGCTGACCCACAGCTTGCAACTTCGTGGCTGGCTAGCTGGCAGATATGCAAATGAATCACTAGGAAGCCGGGGATACAAAGGAACGTGGCATCCAGCATTCATGAATAGACATGTCATCCTTCAAGAGGAATTGTGGGTATATGGAGGTGTCCTAAGATAGGGGTACCCCCCAGCCAGTCATCATCCATTTGTTGTTGGTATTGTTTAATTACGTATTTTCCCATGAAATAAACCATCCAGCTATGGGGGTACCCCTATGAAACCCCCAGATCCATTTGCCACGGGCGGCAGGAACTGGATGGTGAGGACTGCTCGGGACCTGCTTGGCATCCCCAACAAAAAGCCAACCAATGCACTGTCGGTCCAACATGTCCGCCGTTGAATTGCCGGAGTTGCCTGAAAATAGGGTACCCAAAAATACATGGCTGTATATTATATATATATGTAGTATATATATAATTATATTATTATTATTACTATTCTTATTATTATTACTATTATTATTATATATATATTATAATAATATAATAATATTATATATATATATATTATAATAATAAAATATATTATTCAAATAATCACCAATAGTCACCATCTATCATCTATCACGATTTTCCATGTCGGTATGTCCCAGTTACCGAGGACCCAACGGTCATCAAAAAGCACACGAGATCGCACAAGTCATCGGTATTGGAACGCTGGAGATTTGGGTTCAACAACCACTGCTTAGTTGCAGCAACCCAAATTCCATGAAAGATGGGTTCCACAGCCATGGCCCATTCCTCTTGGTTCTACCTACCCAGGTATCCCAAACAAATTTTGCCCAGAAATGGTCGTCACCAGCTGCTGGGGAGTTGTCTCTACATCCCCAATACTTCACAGCTCTTAGCTGTTGCCTATTGCGGGAAATCACCCACTGGCACTGACATATTGAAGCCCTATGTTCAGATACTAAATTCATGGTTTAAAAGCTGATTGTCCCCTTCAGAATTGCCATATACAGCTGTAAATCCACCGTTTTTGAGCTCAGAACTCAATTATCTTGGTTTCATAACATACCTCCATTCTTTCTTCAATCCTGTTAAATCCCCCGTGGTTGGACATATATCATAAAATCTCCCCGTCAAATTAACAAATGGTTGGTTTCTTTTGCCCTGCATAATCATGTTGCTAAAAGCCACAAAATCTGATAAATCCCACGAATTTGATGCTTCAATCTCCCCGGGTGAAGGAGTACATCTTTTACCCCACCCCAAAGATCACCGTGGCGCTGCTGCGCGGCTCACTGGCGGATGAAGCGGGGAACATCTCCTTCGAACGCGTGGCCTGGTGGAGCATGTGCTGGTTGCGAGATCATTGGGAGATCATGGGAAAATGCTGGGATACGATTATTTGGCATGAGATTTAACGGAATGAAATAGATTTCACCAACAAGAAAGGGAAGACGATTGTGATTCTAATTACCATCAAATTCATCAAATTGGGATTTTATGGGATTTGACCAACAAATTGGTGTGGTATAAAACCAAGCACAACAGGGATACAATGATTAGTGGATCTGAAACGGGGAAAAAAGTAGTCCCTAAACAACCACACACAGGGGTATAGCACGACATTTCCAGAGACCCTCAGAAGTGGCCATTACCAAGGGCTGAAGTGTACGGCACAAGAGGATGAAGGAAATGGCTGCTAAAGTATAATGATTAATGGCTGACAGGAAATAGCTGAAGTGATTAGATCAATCAAAATGTGTGTGTGTGTTGATGTACTACAAAAGTTGCTGGTATAATATCTTCCAGCCTGATGATCGCGCAACTTGCCAGCACAAGACGAAAATACATCTAAAACCTCAGTGGCAGAAATAGTTGTAGGTAGATTTAGGTAGTTCGCACCAGTTCGCAAGTTCCCCCCAAAACCATCTATTAAATTCTATTAAGATGTTCCCCATCAGTGCCTGCGCCGAGGAACCGTTGTTGTTGGATTCTTTAAATCAAGCCATGGCTGCAAAGAACAATGGTGGCCTGGTGGTGGTGCAGGCGAGGGAGAGGCGGTTCGCTTCACATCTTGGTTTGGAATTCGAAAAAAAGGTACTGAAGCTCCAGATCCACAAAAAAAAATCCGCACTTATGTTTTCTTTGGAGTTTTGATGTTTTTTCTTGGAATCATTAGGGTTGGCCCCAAAAAAAACAGAAACGGAGGTGCAGCGTGTGGTGCCTGTCGGAAGTTTGGACCACAGACGGGTTCACATCCCTGGAATGTTGGTAGATGCTTGGTGAAAATTGGTGAAAATTGCCATCTAAAATTTACTATGATTTACTGGGTTTACTGGGTTTACTGTGTGTGAAAATGCGGATTTACTATGATTTACTGGGTGTTCACCATCGAAAATTGGGATTTGATGGAATCTAACGAACTAAAACGGGTGTGTTTCAAACCCACGAGAAAACATCATTTCATCCACTGGTGAAACATCATTAACCCTGCCAGCAGTACTAGTCAAGTTAGCCTTTTTGGGGGGCAGATCCAATTTTTCACCCACACACATCATGGATCCTTCGATGCAGTTATGTGGAGTGCTCGTAATTTGACCAGGCAAGACATCAGTGTAGAACTCCGTTCCCGTGGGGGCGAATATTTCACACTTTGCCAACAGAGACATGTTTTGATGCACAAGCAAAGGAGGAGTCATCATTATCAGATCCCAAGGGGGTACAGGATAAACATGATTTGGGCCCAAGATTTGATGGTCTCTTCTTCTCTGTCTAAAAAAAGCCAAGGATATGGTGGTTGTGGCCAACAGCAAGGAGCATGCCGCGGTGACCTATGCTGCGGCGGATGAAGAGCCATTGGGCGAGTTCGGCGTTGGTCAATGTGAAATGATCCCAGTAATGTATATTAATGTGATCAACCCAGGAAATTTTATTGGTTGCATGGCAGTATCACATTAATGGGTTTATAAATGTTTATAACATAATATATCCTCATGAGAATCCTATGATCGCTCATCATATCAAAAAATGGTGGAGTTTCATACCTTCCATCACTTGGTTATTGAATGTCATTGATTCCGGGGCAGCAGTGATGCTAGTGGCATATAGCGGCATTGCTTTAGGCCAGATGGCCAGATGCAGCGAGAGTTGCTGTGGATTCGATTGTGTGATACAATCTTATACATACAGTAGATATATATATATGTATATATATAATTATATATATATAGTGTGATATTATCTATAGGTATAGGCTATAGATACTATAGGCTGCTATAGATAATAGATACATGATAGGACGCATCTTGATGTTGTCCTTTTGGTGGCTTCAAGTATATCTTTCTGCCCACTTTTTTTAACACTCCTTCCACAGTTTGAAAACCATCTTCCACCGTGGCTTGCTGCAGCCGAGGTATGATCCAACCCTGTCCGGAGAGTTGAAACCACTGCAGGCAGCGCAAATGGAGGAGCTTCCTTGGGAAGGCGGGGGGATGCCTTCGGGATTTGACCATTGAATGCCGGGATTTCACTAGTCAAGTAGCGTGGATGTTACATGAGTTAACCAACAAAGCATGGTGTGAATGTGAATATAGATGGACAAATAGGTGGATGGATGGACGGATGGAAGATGGATGGACGGATGGATGGATTTTGGGAGGCTAGGTAGGTGTTGGTGAATAAACATATAGGTTAATAAATGAATAAATAGATCGATAAACTCAGACAGGTAGACAACGAAGAACAAATGACCAATGACGCCGCGACTTCACAGGCAAGTAAGGGGAATCATCCCCAAAATAGTTTGATGGGGACATGTGTAAATTACAACAATCATCTAAGTCATCCAGCAATAGGAAAGTGGATCGAGTCATATCCGATACGACATGAATTGTTCTGTGAGGTCCTTGTTAGTATTATGTGAGGTTTTGAATCAATCAGATGTTCAGTTGGGTGTTTCCTCAAACAGGGGTAGATGGTGGCAAAAAGAACAACCAAAAAATAAAGAGATATAAAGAGTAATCTCATCCTCCTAACATTCAATACTCCCATATCCTCCAAAAATGAACAGATCCTATCCAAAAATATACAAAACCATGGGTTTCTACCCTCTGGTAAACGTTTACATAACTATGGGAAATCACCATTTTTACTGGGTAAATCCACTATAAATGGCCATGTTCAATAGCTTTTTCTATGTTTACCAGAGGGCTATTTATATGATAAGCCATGGGGAATGGATGATGAATCGCCGCCGAGTTCGCCGAGGTCCCCGCAATGCGTGTCAGAAGCGGGTCATGGCGCACCGAGCGCTTTTCGAGGTCAAGAAGCCCAAAGCAGTGCCTCGGTGGTGGGCCAGTGAGCCATCCTACCATTTGATGGGATACATGTGTATATGTATATATATATATATTCTATTCTTACATTATTATATTATATTAGATTATATTATATTATATTAGATTATATTATATTATACTAGATTATATTATATTATATTCTGTATAATAGATATAATATAATATAATACAATATAATATAGTTTAATACAATATAATATAATATAATATAATATAAGATAATATAATAAAATAATATAATATTATATAATATTATATATATATGTACTGTATATATTTTGATGTGGATCTATGATGGGATAAAACATCCCCTCAAGTACTTACTGTAGGGTCTGGAATGGGTAGACCTCCAGGACTCCTGTAGCTAGGGTCTTTTTTACTTTCAGACCCAAAGTGGACCCTGCCGATTATGTGTAATTATTCCAGACCCTGTGTTGCCCATGTTAACTCGATTTATGTTCCCGAAATGGAAGCTTAAAGTGTCTAAAATTCGGTTCCCGAAATGGAAATGGAAGCCTAAAATGTCCAAAATTTGGTGCCCGCATGGAAACCTAAAATGTCTCAAAATTGGTCCCCGAAATGGAAACCCAAAATGTTTAAAAATTGGTTCCCGAAATGGACGCCTAAAATGTCTACTGTAAGAAATTGTTTCCCGAAATGGACGCCTAAAATGTCTAAGAAATTGGTTCCCGAAATGGACGCCTAAAATGTCTAAGAAATTGGTTCCCGAAATGGACGCCTAAAATGTCTAAGAAATTGGTTCCCGAAATGGACGCCTAAAATGTCTAAGAAATGGGTTCCCGAAATGGACGCCTAAAATGTCTAAGAAATGGTTCCTTGCTGCCTCCTTTGATTGAAAGGTTTTGCAGGTGTGACAGAGTGTACCCTAAATATGATACGTAACATGATCCCATTCAAGACCCCATGCTAGACCTTCATGATATGGCAGCCATCAATGTGCGTTAATCTACGCGTTTCAGAGGGGACGGCCTTGCCGTCCGCAAATAGCATAAGATCTATGGTCAAACAAGAAAATCACATGAAACCCTCAGGTAACCTCTACCCTCTGGTAAACAAACATAGCTATGGAAAATCACCATTTTCAATGGGTAAATCCACTATAAACGGCCATGTTCAATAGTTTTTTGTATGTTTACCAGAGGGTAAAAGACCTGGGTTTTAGGCTCATGTAAAATTCAAGGTTACTGCCTAGTGGCTGAGAGTATGATAAAACTGTATAGCTAACCAACAATAGTTAATTACAAAGGGGGTTTCTCCCAACCATTATATATATATACTGGTTGGTGGTTTGGAACATTTGTTTATTTTTCCATATATTGGGAATAATCACCCCAACTGACTTTCATGTTTGTTCAGAGGGGTAGGTCAACCACCAACCAGTATATATATATACATATATATATATACATATATATATTGTTTTTCATATAGGTGTAGACACAAAGGGAAGATAAAAATGTTTATGTAGTTTTGGCTCTATATCTACTCAATTTACCACCCCTTGTATCTGTGGTTTTGGGAGCAGCCCTGATAAACCTTGTATTTGGGGATGATGATTTCCATCCATAAATGTATGGAAGCGCTGGGAATGCTTTATTATTGGGTTTACCGCCTTCATCACAAAGTGGTTGCCATTCCTAATCCTTTTCAGCGCATCAATTGTAGCTTTGGGAATCCTGAAGATTCATCAACCGTAGTTTTATGAAAGCAATGCTGGCATTGCTTGTTTTAAGGGAACTTCGCAGGAAAACATGTTTTTTCAACCATCATTTTCTTGGGGGGTCTTGTAGATTATGCTATACAAGGACATGGAGAAACATGGAAACCCGAGGAAAGGCCAATAAACACCCAAAACATGAGGGGTATCACAAAATATCGATAAGAGATACTTGGGGATTGAAGTAACAGAAGCGTAGATAGTCCCAACACTAAAGGTATTGCCCACCTTTAAGGGTTTTGGACGATGCGTGGGATCTCCAGGTGTTGAACTTCGGCGTGGGATCTCCTGAGAGTCTCGGCTGATGTTATTTTGTCTGGGAGGTTTTTGCCGAAAAGTCCAGAAAAAACGATATCTGGTTGGCGGTTTGGAACATGAATTTTATTTTCCCCAATATATAGTTGGGATGATGATCCAATCTGACTAATATTTTTCAGAGGGGTTGAAACCACCAATTAGATATGCTGGGCGGGAACTATCCATAACCATCCTCAACCCTCGGCTTTCGCCATGTTTTGGGGCCTCGCAAAGTTTCATGACCTGTTCCCAAAAAATATGTGAGTCTTGGACAGAGCCTTGGGCCCAAGTGGTACACCCATAGTACCCTATTTGGTTCATTGGTAGCAACTCATAACGGAGCCTCAACGGAGAAATCATCGCTGCGTGGTCTGCTGGTTCTTTATATGATAATTTACCAGGGATGAGGAGAATCCTACCATAAATTCCTATTAAACTGAGGTTACATAAGCATTGAAATCCAAACCTGTCCCGAAACCTCCACGTTCAACTCATAGCTCTAGGTTTGTGGCGACCATGATGGCCAGTCATGGGCATCAGACTCCCAGCTCAATGGCTTGGTATGGCTTGGTCCTGGGCATTGCTGGTGGATTGAGGAACCCAAGTTTTTGACCCAAACCCAAGATCCATCATTTGACATCGTTTCTCTGGTGGTCTGCTTGAAAATATATTTTGGTTAGGCTATTCCGCATTCTTGGTGCTATTGCTGTAAATGTCCATGTTTACAGATGTTGTTCACAGGTTGAAAACGTGTCCTGTTGCCCGATCCATTCTTGGATGTTGTTCAAACGGCCCCTCGCAAGCGTTGCGAGATATCAAGAATTCTGGCCCAGGCCCCAATTGGCTGCTGTCATGTGTTGTTTTCAACGAATTTCAATCATTTCAATCATCATTTGGGATACCCTCTGGTGAACTAACATAGCAATGGAAAATGGCCATTTATAGTGGATTTTCCCATGAAAAATGGTGGATCTTTCCATTGCTATGTTAGTTTACATGGCTACAAGTAGCTGGAAAATCCCCCATTTGCAGATGATCTTCCCAGCTACCAAAAATGTTCAGGGATTTTCCAGCCGTTTCATGACATCGGAGGGAAAATCCATTAATAACTTATTAATTTAATAACACTTTAATAAGGTTTAATAACCATCATCAACTATCATTAACCATCATGAACCATCATCAACTATCATTAACCATCATGAACCATCATGAATTATCATTAACATTCATTAACCATCATTCTTCTCCCATAGGCTTGCAGCCACCAGCCGTTCAGGAATCCTGACCTGAAGGGTTTCATGGCCACTGTGGAGAGCGGTGTTTGGGGTGGCGTGCCACAGGGCGGCCTCCGCTTCGGGACCAGCACCGGCTTTGAGGTGGGGTTTGTCCCACTTTCATTGAATGTAGCTGGTTCACCACCATGACCACCATGATGATGGGAATATATGGGAATTCCAGGATCCAACAGATGGAGGTACTGTACCGTATAAGGCCATATTTTGTAGGGATATCCCCTTACATAGCCCTTACATATGGTAGGTACCTCCAATTTAGGTTCCTAATATGGCCAGTGATGGCACCGCATCAGGCCATTGTTCCCACCAGCACCATGATGGATTTCTACGTGGGCGGTGGTATCGACTATGCCTTCCTTGGCGTGGGAGAGGCGGGCCTTAAAAACCCCCTAGTTGACCTCAGGGCCTCTCCATAGCGCACTCATTGATCCTGGTTTTTTTCAATGGATTGGTTTAAGGGAAAATCTACAGGAAACCATGGTTTTAACCATCAAATATAGGGGTTTCCTGTAAATTTTCCCATCATCCAGTTCTATGATTTTTGGTCAGGCCGATGCTTGTGGCAACGTCAATGTCTCCAATTTCGCGGGACGTGTTCCCGGCGTAGGAGGTTTCGCGGATCCTCGGAGAGTCACGTTGATCAAAATTTGGAGAGAAGCTGCAGCCATACACTAATCAGTTTTTACTATTATTATTATTATCAAATTATCAAATTATCATCATCATCATCATCATCAACAACAACATCAACATCAACATCGTCAACATCATCATCCCCTCTCAACTTAAGGGATCAAAAATCCAGCCCCTCTGACAAATATGGTGACTGGCTTCATAACATCAATTCTCAGCATTATCATCAACATCAATTCTCGTTCTCCATTCTCCATTATTCTATATACCCATATCTCCACAGAACCAGGATCATCCTCATCCGAAGCCCACTGCACCTGCGCCCAGGACATTTCCGCCAATGCGAAGACGCTGATCTTCACGGCCACCTTGACCTGCGGCAACTTAGTCACCAAGGTGGGACGGAAGCTGCGGAAGGAAGGGATCCATATACCGGACGAGTATAGTTGTATATAATATCATACATAGAATGTCATGTATATATATATCATATAATAATATACAATATGAACAAACTCATATAATGTATTGGAATATAATTGTATTAATTATATCATATTGTATGAAAATTGTATGATACGAAATGCTATGATATGATATCATGTAGTATAATTGTTGCACCCTTTCTATCCCTGTCTATCTTCTGAGAGGTACAATAGTATATGTTTTTATATGTGTGCATACAGTTAGTCATATATCAAAATGGTGAAATTCTGGTTTATTCATACGGGATAACTATGAGATATTGATGGGAAATGATGGGATATATCGGATATTCATTGGAAATCATGGGAGGTTTTCATAATTTTCATGGGACATTGATGGAAAATGATTGAATAATGACATGATTGGATATTAACCGCAAATGATGGGAGAATAGCAACATTTTTAGTGGGAAATTGTGGGAATTTTTTGGGAAAATATTGCTGAAATCCTCAATATGAAGTCAAGTCCATACGTATGTGGCTTTGTCTCAGGAGATAGCTCTTAAAATTGCATGTTTTTAATGGGGAAAGTGATGACTTAAAAACCATGAGATTTGCCATATCTATCCCATCTATCCCAGACTGGTTGACCTGTCAGAATTTGAGGGGAAAATATGAAAAGATTTGAAACCCCCTGAGCTCAGGAGATACAGATTGGAATCCCATATATCCCATTGGTTGGTGGTTTGGAACATTTTTTACTTTCCATAATATATGGGATAATCCTTCCCATTGACGAACTCATATTTTCAAGATGGTTATTGCACCACCAACCAGCCATATATTGTCATCATTTCTGACCAACTGTTCCTTCGCCACGAAAACCACCTCCGTTCATCACCTCCTCCAGGTGGAGGATGGAAAGCTGATCATCGTGCAGGAAGGCTCCATTCAGAAATTCAAAAAGAAGCATCTAGGCCCAAACTGGCCGGGAAATCCCCTACAAAATGGTTTAATGCAGGTTTAACCATCAACAAATATGGATTTGATGGGATTGAATGGGAGTATAACAGGACTATAATAGGACAATATTAGTAGTGTTTGTTGATTAGGTGATAATAAAACTTCAAATAGTGATGATATGATACTTGACAGGTTCCCACCACCAATGGTAAATCCATGTAAATCCCATATCAATGGAGGTTTGTAGCTGGGAAGAATTTCTATAAACTGGTTGGTGGTTTGGAACAGCCCTGGCTCGAAAACCTGTCAGAGGTGGGTGACCCTTGCAAATTTTTCGGGCGTTCTCGGTTTACATGTTGGATGGTATTTCCACCTTGCCATGTCCTGAAGGGCTCTTCATCCCCAAATGGTCGCTGTTAACTACTGGTGCAAAGATCACTGTTGTGGTTGAACAAATCATCTGGAGTGAAAATGCTGGCATGGGGCTCATAGTTCCTGGAGGACAGGTGGTTAGGCTAAGTGGACTTCTCCCCCCTAGCATCCACACTGGTCGTGTCACTTTGGTTGGCTGTCGCTTCTTGGCCTTTGGACTGTTTGTGGATTTGGAAATCGATGACACCTGTGAAGTGCTGAGCCATCCACAGCTTTCTACGTCCCATCTCTTTAACCTGGTTGAGGTGTGTGCAGGTGTTGGACTTTCTGCGTTGGGGTTTGAGAGAGTTGGATTCCGACAGCTGTGTGCCGTTGAGAAGCAACCGAAGCTGGCAGCTTTGCATGAAAGACTGCATCCGAAGGTTCCAGTCATTTGTGCTGACCTCACTGATGATCGGGTAGTTTGCCAAGTTTTCAAGCAATGCCAAATGCCCGCAACTGTCATGGCTGGATTTTCATGCCAACCGTTCTCACGTGGAGGTTCACAACAAGGTGAAAATGACAGTAGGTCATCATCGCTTCCGGCAGCCCTCCGTTTCATGCACTACAGCCAAGCACCAGCTTTGATCCTGGAATGTGTGGTACCGGCCCGAACCAATGCATATGTTCAACAACACATCCATGCCTTGTCCACACAACTTGGATATCATGTGGTTGATTGCACATTGAAATTGGAGTCAGTTTGGGTTGCATGCCGATATCGATGGTGGGTCATTGCAACACACCCATCCATTGGAGCTGTGAAGATACCCCCATTCCCCACTGGGTGCACACTGGTAGTCCGTGACCTCATGCCTTATGTGCACCGCTGGCCTGTTGAGGATGAAGCCCAACTGACGCTCTCTCCAGAGGAGACCATCAAGTTCCAGGCTGGTGGAAGGACCCTGAGGCAATATGCAGTCCAGCCAGAACAAAAGCTGCCTACGGCACTGCACTCATGGGGCAACCAAACCCAAGAATGTCCATGCGAGTGTCGGTCTCAGGGTTTCTCAGATGAGCTCATCAGTTCCAAAGGTATTTACTCACAGCTGCTCCAAATGCCTGCTTCTGCCGACGCACCTGGACTTTGGCGTCACTTGCATGTGCTCGAAGTTTGTATGCTCAATGGAGTACCGTTGGATCTCAACTGGGGCAGTGAACAGAGACTCAATTTGTGTGCAGCAGGGCAGATGGCAGCACCCATGCAGTCCCTTTGGATCGCATCCGCCTTGGCCAAACATGTACAGCTGTTGTTCACTCATGACATGCCATTGGAGCCCTTGCAAAAGCTCAATGACCTGAAACATGACCTGTTGCGACAAAGCAAGCAGCTTTACCCAGATGTCCAACCTTCGCTGTGCCATGATGAGAAATGCAGCATTGTCATTCATGAGCCTGGCCAGTCTGAATGGACGCTTTCATTCCATTCTGCGGCCAAAGTGCAAGCCTTGGTAGTTGCTCACAGCCGCATGCATGGCATTGATGTCCAAGACGTTTGGGTGCGTGACACATCAGGACGACTGGTAGCACATGATTTGCCACTGATCAAGTTTGTCAGTCTCTCCATTGGCAGTGCAGCAGTGATGTTTTGTGCAGAACCACCGGAAGCAATTTTGCTTGCTGCCCCTCTGACTGAAGCGGATTTTGAACCAATTGAGGCCGACGACGCCCATGCCACCCAGGTTGATGGAACTCCTGAGCATGATGCCATTATGGACTTTCCAGATGCACCTGAGACAGAGGCAGCTCATGAGGCTTTTGTTCAGAACCAGGTGACAGTACAGGACAACTCCATTGCGTCCCTGTTTGGACTTGAAGCAACTCAGTTAGTTTCGCAACTACCGCCGCTTGTTCTTGATGTTGAGTTGTGCAACACGATGCGTTTGCCAGCCTTGTCCAGTTCCACCAGACTGAACTTGCTTGACCGACAGGGCCAGATCTGGTCTGATGATGAAGTTTGGTGGCAAATGCAAGCCTTGGGTTCTGCCACCAAGAAAACCCACATTGCCCAGTTGGATCCAATCCTTGCGTCCTCATGGCTTTCCGTTCAAAACGTTGACTCCGTGCGTAGTTGGCTAGCCCTGCAACCCAAGTTTGATCGCATTGTTTCAGTCATTTTGTATCAAGGGCATTGGACACCGTGCATGTGGGTTGTCAAAGCATGTGAGTTGGAAGTGCACATCTGGGAGCATGAAAACATGGATGTACACGTGCTGAATCCCTTGCACGGTTTGCTTTGTCAGGCCATTGGTGTCCCCAGGTTTCAGATGTCATGCACACGGCGACAGTTTGGGCTCAATCATTGTGGAGCTGCAGCCATCGCTTTTCTCCAACACAAAATGCAAGGGACTGTTTTGCCCCAAGATGACCAGCACCTGGCCTATGTAGCTGACTCCTTGCGTGAAGACTTCCGTATGTCGCATGAAGGGTTTTCTCACATGCCTAGACCGTGGTGCTGGGGTGCAGGTCTTCCTGACGTTGCTGAAGTTACCGCCTCCCTGCTGCAACAGCATGGCGTGCCACCCAATGCCGCACCAGCCAGAGCCAAGCTCTTGATCCAAAGCTTAGGTCAGGACACTGTACGACAAGCTGTCCAGGGCTCAGCTCCCTGGAAAACGTTGAAGAGCCTAGCCAATCAACAGACACCACCTTTCCAGCTGGTCCTGCCGGACGAACTCAATGCAGTTCAAAATGCTCGGAAGCCAAAGCAGAAGAAGTCTCCACAGTCCCACCAAAGTTCCTCAAGACCAAAGGTGCCACATCAGGTTGAGATTGATCCCTCTAGGCTTGAACTTGCCGAGAATACATTCAAGATGGAAGATGGCACCAGTGCACCGCAACTCCAGCTTTCTCAAGTAGGACCTCTTGCCGTAGGTGTTGCCTTGGTTTCCTATCAAGATGCTGTACAGTTTTTGCAAGCTGGTCGCCAATTGACCAGCAAAGGTCTGGCACTGCTGATCATCAATGGCCCTGAAGACTTGCGTACTACGTTGCAGTGGAGTTCACTTCGTTTTGCAGCCAAGTGCTCAGCCAATCAACAACCAGTGCTCCTTTCAGGTTTTCTTGTGCAGTTGGGAAGCCAGAACATAGGACCGTGCTTTCGCTCTGATGGCCCAACAGTGTCCGATGTGCCAGTTGCCTGTGCTCGCCTGACAGTTTATGCAGATCAGTGGCAGCAAGACTGGGAATCTTTCGCAGCCCACCCGTTCAAACATGTGCTGGCCAAATTGGCCCCACTGCAGTCATGCCGCCTTGAGGAGTGCCATTGTGACAAGTGGCATCCAGATCACATGGAAGCGAGCCAAGATGTGCTGTTGGATGTCTTCAAACGGCAGTTCTTTACTGATGCTGGCCGCCCAACCAAACCTCAAGGCGCCACACATTTCAGTGTTCAGGTTCGATATCTTAAGTCCCAAGAATTGGCCTTGCTCAAGCTGTCCGGGGTTGGTGGAATTTATGTTGAGCCCAGGGTGATGGATTCCTCATCACCGTCTGATGAATTCCAGGTTGTTTGGATGCCTCAAGCCTCATTTGCATCGGCCCAGCATCAAATGCAATGTGAACCCCTGTGCTTAGGCCTTGCTAGGACTGGAAAGCGGTTTGGCCTCCGAGTGGCAGCCAAGCATTTCCAACAACTGTTCCAGAAGCTCAAACCTGATGGCCAATTTTTGTCTCCAGGTGTTCGCCAGCTGTGGCATTGTGGACCTTGGCCTTATGGTAGTGACCGGAAGTCCATCGGACGTGTCTTTGCAGACTGGGCTTGGCAGGCCAGGCCCTTACAGCCAGTGAAGCCGATCGAAGGTGGAGTTATGTGGTTGATCCAATCGGTTGCCGACCCACCACACACGGTGCAGAACATGGCACATGGCCAAGTAGTGATCTCCCGATGTGACTCCATGAAGGATGGTATGACATCAGCTGGACCAGTTGTTGGCCCTCAGAGCACAGTGGACTTGTGTGCAGCCACCTCAAGCACAGACCCTTGGCTGGTGCAGGATCCGTGGCAACAGGCAGTCCGCCAAACCCCAAAGCAGCAATGCCCAGATGTCAAGACACATCTTCAGGAACTGGAGGACCGCATGACCCAAAGTATCTTGGACAAGCTTCCCCAAGATCGCATGGAAACTGACGAGACAGAAAACCGTTTGCAGGTCCTCGAGCAGCAGATGCAGCAGATGGTTCATATGCACCAATCGCTTGAGCACACCGTCACCGAAAATCATCGCCAAAACTCTGCACAGGTCCAGACGTTGCAGGCCCAGATGATGACACAGATGGAAGTTCAAAGCAACCAAATGGCCCGTATGTTCGAGGACCAGATGTCGAAGCTTGAGACGATTTTGTCCAAGAAAGGCAGGTATGAGTGAAGGTGTGGTAGCCACAGCCAAAAGACCCGAACTGTGGTGAACCAAAGTTCACGGGCAATCAAGTTTCTTTTGTGGTTGATCACTTTGTTCAACTTTTTCAGCATGGCCGAGTGCAGAGTAGGTGAAGCCAAAACGCCAGGACCGTTTGCAGCCGAGCCTCCAGCCACTTGGTCTTTGGGGACCTGTAATCCATCAGGGTTACTGGGAAAAAGTGTTTTGCTTTCCGGCATTGACGCCGACATAGTCGCTGCGAGTGAGACACACCTCACGGTAGTTTCCCGCACCATGTTGCAGACCAGCCTCCGGTCGCATAGCAAGTACTCGGCAGTGGTCACAGGAGCACCCATGACTCCACGTGTTGCTGACAGTGCAGCTGGTGCCTACTCAGGGGTTGCAGTAGTTGCTAAAGTTCCCACACGCGCACTTTGCGCAGCTTGGCCTGACGACCTCTATGACACGGGTCGAGTTCAGATTGTAGGCAGTTTGGTTCACAACGTTTGGATCACAGGGGCCATCATGTACGGTTATCCACAAGGGAAAATCCATCACAATGCTTTGGATCGCACCATTGCCATGCTGGAGTTCCTTGTTGATCACATGACCAATGTTGCTACTGGACCCCGGTACCTGTGTGGTGATTGGAATTTTGAAGCCACCCAACTCCCAATCACACAAGTTTTGCACCAACTTGGATGGCGTGAAGCCCAAGACCTTGAGTTCCAGCGCACAGGTAGGGCCCCTCAACCTACCTGCAAGCGCAGCACCCAAAAAGATGTGTTGTGGTTGTCGCCTGAACTAGTTGCAAGCTTTGTGGATCTGCAGCTTGACCATGACCGGTTCCCAGACCACTCAGTCCTTAAAGCCAGGTTCAATGCAGGAAAGGATTATGCCTACAGGTACCTCTGGCCTATGCCGCAGCCTGTCCCTTGGGAACGTGTCCCTGACCTTCCTGCAGCCAACAGTTTTGACAATCGTGACCCGACCCTGGTTTACTCTGAGATGTGGCAAGCCAAAGAACATCAGGCAAAGCAAGCCCTAGGCAACCAATGGCAGAACCCGATGGCTGGAAGGGGCCAGAGAACATCCCCCACCATCAGGAAAGGCTGGGTCTCACCCCCCAAAAAAGGCCGTAGCATGGATTTCCAACCTGCTTTCCATGGTTACAATGTCCAACATGCGCGATGGATGAAGCAGCTCCGAAGGCTTCAAAATTACCAGGCATGGGCCCAAAAACACAGCGGCATGTCCACCAGTGAGGACTCCTTACATGGCATATTCCTGTGGAGAAGCATTTTGCATGCACCAGGTTTTGGAATTTCCTTTCAACACTGGTGGAAACAGAGGGAGTCCATTGGACTTGGGGACCCTGGTTTTGTCCCGGACTACCCGCCTGGTCCTGCACATGCCAACGCCTTTTGTGACATCTTCCACAGTGAAGTTAAGTGCCTTGAAAGACGCCTGCACTCAGCCAAGAAAGCCACTCGAATCAGCCAACACCAGCGTGATGCCAATCTGGTGTACAAAGACACGAAACGAGCCCCGCCTGAACCTGTGACAAGCTTGCTGATCACCAATCGTGCCAGAATCACTGAGGTGGATACTGAGGACTGCGCAGTGGATTTTGCTCCTGAATGCATGTTTGATGACACCAAGCCTGTTTTGCTTCACAATAAGCCCATCCCAATAGTGCATGCTACTGAAGGCCGCCTGTACCTTGACAGCGTAGACCATGCCAGCCCTGAACAAGTGCTCCAACAATCTCAGCCCCTGGGATCCCTCCCAGAGATTTTCAGTGCGTTTCATGAACAATGGAGACAAAGATGGTGTCGTCACGATGCAGTGCCCAATAGCCGATGGCAGCCGATCATTGACTTTGCACGTGCAACCATGCCGCACCAACCGGTGCCCCCGTTGAAGCTCACCCCAGAGTTGATTCGGGCTGAAGTGGTTTCCAAAAAGAAGCATGCCGCTACCGGTTTGGATGGTGTTAGCCGGACGGATCTCCTGCAGGCTGACGAAACACTCCTGAAAAGCATCTGCTCCTTGTACAGCCGTGCTGAGGCCGATGGCTGCTGGCCATTGCAGATCACCACTGGGAGAGTGGCGTCTTTAGCCAAGAAAGAGGGAGCAGCTTCCACAATGAGTTCCGCCCCATAACAATTTTTTCCCTCTTATACAGGGTGTACAGTGGGCTGCAAGCCAGAATGCTTCTCCGATGGTGTGACGACTGGACCCATCCAGATGTGCATGGGAATCGCAAAGCGCACAGCACCGCCCACCTGTGGCGCACCATTGCCACAGAGATACAGGTTGCACATGATCAGAAGCAGGCGCTGAGCGGTTTGACGGCAGACATCGAGAAATGTTTCAATTGCCTACCGCGGTGGCCCATCCTGGCAGCAGCCCTCCATGTTGGAACACCCAGCACTGTCCTCTGTGCATGGGCAGGAGCTCTGTCGGCCATGACCAGGAGGTTCAAGGTGCGTGACTCATATAGTGAAGGTTTTGTCACCAGCACGGGCTTGGCAGAAGGATGTGCCTTGAGTTGCTTTGGAATGCTCATCCTTGATGACATTATGCACCGTTACATCAATGCCCAGTACCCTACCATGAGGGTTCTCAGCTTTGTGGACAACTGGGACTTTTTGACATGGGACTCAACGGTAGCGGTCAAACAACTTGATGCCCTGCTGGCCTTTGCATCCATGACAGACCTCACAGTGGATCGCCAGAAGACCTACGGCTGGTCGACTTCTGCCCAAGTTCGAGCAGACATGAGACATGCTGGACTGCCAGTCCGGCACCATGCCAAAGACTTAGGAGCCCATGTTGCGATCACCAGACAAAGAACCAACCGAACGGTGGTTGACCGACTTGGCAGCCTGCAACCTTTCTGGCAACAACTCAAACGAAGCCGTGCCGGCTACAAAACCAAACTCCGTGCCCTGCGGACAGTTGCATGGCCCAGAGGGTTGTATGCCATCGAGAGTGCCCCAGTGAGCTCCAGCACTTGGACCACCCAACGGAGACAAGCAGTCCAAGCTCTGCAGTTTGACAAGGCAGGAGTGAACCCGTTGCTGCTGTTGGGCTTGGTGGAGACCGCAGTTGATCCAGAATATGTTGCCACCATCAGAACCATCGCTGAAGCCCGCATGCACTGCCCTTTCGACTTTTGGGCCAGTGACTTGTTTCCGTTAGCAAATGGCCTTGTTGATAGCCCACCCTCGTCTCCAGCGGCAGTCCTTCTTGACCGCATCCAACGCCTGGGGTTTACGGTTTGCCCTGATGGAACCTGGACAGATGAAATAGGTTCATTTCACCCGGGTCAGGTCAATTTTGCCGAGCTCACCAATAGGGTCCAATGGCAATGGAACAAAGTGGTTGCCAATGTGATGGGCTACAGGAAAGACTTCTCTGGGCTTGACAAGGTTGATCCCACCGCCACCAGACTTCGGCTTGCAAAGATGGCCATCGATGACCAAGCGTATCTGCGCCTCAGCCTATCCGGCGGCCTGTTCACCCAAGATGCCCACTCACATTGGAATGAGCAGGATGGTGGATGCAAGTGGTGTGGACAACCAGACTCGCTCCAGCATCGGTACTTTGAGTGTCCCCAGACGGCAGACCTTCGACTCTCCCTTGCACCAGACGTTTGTAGGCTCCGTGGACTTTTGCCTGATGCCATGGTTTTACGCTCTTGGGCGATCCTCCCGCCCACTCGTCTGCAGTGGCTTCGCATGTTGGCGTCTGTTCCTGTTGGCGTGCCCCCTACTTGCTGTGCCTTGGATTTGACCCGTTGGAATCATGTTTTCACAGATGGTTCTTGCTTCTGGCAGGCGAATCCCTCCTACCGTTTGGCTGCGTGGGGTGCTATCCTGGCTGTTCCTGCTGAGCATTCTTGGCTGGTGTGCCCTGTTCAGGTCCTTGGTTCAGGTCCGTTGGCTGGTCTGTGTCAAACTGCCTACCGTGGTGAACTGTTTGCGTTGGCCTGGGTCCTTCACCATGCTGCATGTGTGGGTGCTAGGGTAAAAGTATATAGTGACTGTTTGGGGGTTGTAAACAAATTCCACCTTGTCACTTCAGGAACAGCCACGCCCAAACCCACTGCGTCCAGTGCAGATCTGTGGTATTGGATTTTGGAATCTGTGGAGAGACTTGGACTTGACCGGGTTCAGGTTTACAAAACTGCAGCCCACAAACAGATGCATCAAGCGCGCAATCAACAAGAGGCTTGGCAGATTTGGCATAACAACAAGGTTGACCAGGTTGCAAAGCGAGCGAACACAAACCGCTCACAGATGTTTTGGCAAGGATGGCGTGAACACGTTGAAGCGGTACAAGCGGCCGAGCTCTTACATGAACAGGCTTGTGCTCTTCATTTGGCTGTTGCGAAACGCAGTACACAGACAGAGGAGCAGATGACACTGGATGATGCTCAGCCTGTGGTCCCGAAGAAGGTCAGAATTTTTCCGACCGTGTTTGACAGTGGAGGCTGGCAGGGTGAGATGCCACTGCCCTTTGCCCAAGAGTATGGTGCTGGACTTGCGCAACGAGTGCTGCAATGGTGGTCAGCTCGCACTACGGGCAGCAATGTTGGCCCAGTGCGGTGGATCACGTTTGCGCATTTGTACGTTGATTACCAACTTACCTGGGGTTCCCCAGGACCGATTAAGTCAGGTCAGAACTGGTTGGACCCGTCGACAAGACGCTACCTCAATCCTGAACGACATTCCTTTTTACTTCGATGCAAATGGTTCAAACGATGCTTGAAACACTTTTGGAAACACTCAGGCCACTCGGTCGGATTGGCGTTGTGCCGTGGAGAAGGTGAAAGCATTCAAAGTTTTGTCCCAGCTGCTTCGATTTGCTGGTGTCCTGTTAGTTGGGCAGGTGCCGAGCATTGGTTGTCGGTCGAGATTGGAGGGTCGTGCCTGCGTGGTACCAAGAAGTTACAGGCGCTACCGATCGCGAAAGCATCGCCACGGTATGCGCTGTTGTTGGACTCACCAGTGGTCCCTGGCATTTTCGGTGCCTAATGGTGTGATCTAAGGCCTCACTCCAAGACCCGAGTAGGCCGTGTCCGGAAAAGCGTGGAAAAGCGTGGTGGTTTGGAACATTTTTTCCCGAATGCGTAGCAAGGGTTCCCGTTTCACTCTGGGGGTCTGGGGGTTGAGGGTGTGTTCGCTAGACGTTGCGTTCACGGTCGCAACCGTTCGCAACCGTCCGCAACCGTTCGCGCGATCCCCGTATGGCCGTGCCTATATAGTAAGTTTTGCAGAGGTGGTCATTTTTGGAGGTGTCAGGCGTGTCGTTGCTTCGTTTCGCGTGGCAGGCGTGGCACTTCGTGACATTCAGACGTGCTGTGCAACGTGTTGAAAATCGTTTTGTGTGGCAGGCGCAATACTTTTGTGACGTTTTCAGAAGATGTGTTGCAGTTTTCGTGGCAGGCGCAGCACTTTGGACGTGTCCATCATCATTTTTTGTGGCAGGCGCAGCACTTTAGACACGTCCTGTTGCGTGTTTTTTGTAAATCGCATTGGCAGGGCTGCGTCAAGCGGTGACACGGTGCAAATTCCGTGGCAGGCGTGGCATTTTCTGACATGTGCTGAAAATTGACGGAAGCCTCGTACGAAACATCAGTTTTGAGGTTGCAAATTTTCAGGTTCTAAGGAAAACTCGTAGGAAAACGTCGATTTTGAAGCTGCAAAGTGTGAAAATTGGAGGAAGTCTCGCACGAAATGCTCGTTTTGGTGCTCCCACCTGTCTCGTCTCGCGTGTCTGGTTTTCCCGTGGCCTCGCCGTGTCTATGGGGGAAGCTGCAAAACTTGTCCTTTTGTCATGTTGCCAATTGTGAAAATTGCCGGAAGTCTCGTACGAAATGGTGGTTTTTCTGCATCCACGTGTCTTGTCTCGAGTCGCTGGTTTTCCTGTGGCGTCGCCGTGTCTATGGGGGAAGCTGGAAAACCTGTCCCTTTCGAATGTTTCCAAGCAGGTTGTCATGTTGTTTTGCGTGGCAGACGTGGCACTTTCTGACATTCCAACCTGTTTGATGATGTTCACAAAATTTCAAAATTGGAGGAAGTCTCGTAGGAAATGCTGGTTTTTCTGCATCCACGTGTCGTGTCGCGAGTCTCTCGTTTTCCTGTGGCGTTGCCGTGTCTATGGGGGAAGCTGGAAAACATGTCCTATTCGAATGTGTCCAAGCAGGTTGTCATGTCGTTTTGCGTGGCAGGCGTGGCACTTTCTGACATTCCAAACTTGTTACGCATCGCGTCGAAAATGTCAAAATTGGAGGAAGTCTCGCACGAAATGCTGGTTTTTCTGCATCCACATGTCTTATCTCGAGTCGCTGGTTCTCCTGTGGCGTCGCCGTGTCTATGGGGGAAGCTCCGCACTCCACACTCTACACTTTACACTCCGCACTCCACAGTTGACACTTTAAACTCCACACTGTACACTTTACACTCCACACTTTACACTTTGCACTTTACACTCCTCACTCCACACTCCACACTTTACACTCCACACTCCACACTTTGCACTCTTCACTCCACACTCCACACTTTCCACTCCACGCTCCTTACTTTACACTCCGCACTTCACACTCCGCACTTTCCACTCCACACTTTACACTCCACACCACACTTTACACTCCTCACTCCACACTTTACACTCGTCACTTTACACTCTACACTCCACACTCTACACTTTACATTCCGCATTCTACACTTTACACACTCTACACTCCCCACTCCACACTTTACACTCCACACTCCACACTCCACACCCTACACTTTCCACTCCACACTGCAGACTGGTAACAAGGGAAACATGCACAAGACTGTTCAAATAAACTATTGCAGAAAGGTATTGTGCGTGACTGCATAACCATGTGTTTTGACATCTGTACCATATGCATTAACATACGTGTGAGCATTCGGGTTCGTGGGCTTCATCTTGTTTATTTTTCAAGGTAATTTAATAATCCCAACTGACTTTCACATTTTTCAGAGGGGTAGGTCAACCACCAACCAGATAAATGATGTTGTTTTTCAGCAAACCATGTTTGATCCCAACCCCTGATCAGTTGATTTTGATGGGTCTTACCATGTCGTGCCTGCCAAAATGGGTTGATATTTCCTAAAGGAATGATTTGTTTACAACCAAAATTGGCTTATAGAAGAAATATGGTTGGATATGATAAAAGAATTTCTTGGAAACATAAATGAATCTTAATGGAGGTAATCCCATCTGCAGGAACTGTAACCATTCTTCAATGGGTTCTTTTTGGTGACGGCGCCCCTCGAGGGGCGGCACTGTTGTCACTTTTGCAAATTGTATGTGTTGGGGTGGGTTGGGGGGTGTAATAACGTTCTTTCGTTTGCGTTTCCAAGACGTTGCAACATTGCAATCAACTTCCAAGACGCTCTTGATACGTTGTGACATTTTCTTCAAGTAACTTCCAAGACGCTCTTGATGCGGTGTAACATGTTCTTCAAGTAACTTTCAAGACACTCTTGATACGTTGTGACATGTTCTTCAAGTAACTTTCAAGACGCTCTTGATACGTTGTAACATTTTCTTCAAGTAACTTCCAAGACGCTCTTGATACGTTGTGACATTTTCTTCAAGTAACTTTCAAGACGCTCTTGATACGTTGTGACATTTTCTTCAAGTAACTTTCAAGACGCTCTTGATACGGTGTAAAATATTCTTCAAGTAACGCTCTTGATACGTTGTAAAATATTCTTCAAGTAACGCCCTTGATACGGTGTAACATATTCTTCAAGTAACTTCTAGGACACTCTTGATATGTTGTACCATCTTCTTCACGCGTAGCAGGCACACAGGTCATTGACCGAACCTGGGATCACATGAAGTCATTTATTCCAAATCTTTCTTCCAGGAAATTAAATGTACTTGGAACAACTGCTGCGCTGATAAGACACTGCCTAATATGGCATTGGTTGCATGAAGTCTTGGCTCCTGGCTACTCCCTATGGGATCAGTTGGGCAAGCTGTGTAATAAAACACGACAAAGTTGGACTCTGGCGTCTCGCATGATGATGCAAAAGGGCTGTCGAATCATCACTTTGAAAAGCGCTGAAAGCGCCGCACGTCCACAGGGGCCGTAACCTTGTTTTCAACCAGCAAAGACGGGGATTGAATCAACCGAAATTGGGAGTCGTATTACAACGATCCAAAACCGCCTCATTAAGCTAAGGGTTCGTTTCTGATGCTCAACTCAAGTTTCTGATGCTTAACTGGAGTTTCCAAAGTTTTGGGGTGCAAGGAATTGATGAAACTCTCCAATGATGACAGCATCCAATCTTTTCTGATGATGATGATTCTCCCCTGTTTTGTTTGGTAATTCTTGTATAACCCCAACCCTTGGGCCGGGCAAAAAACTTGGTTTCCAACCAGGACTCATCAATAGCCCACCTCCCCACAGCCAGCCATGGCGGAGGATTGACGAGATCACCTTCCCGTCGACCTCACAGGGCCACCGCCGCGTGTGCTTCGTCACGGAGCGCTGCGTCATGGAACTGCGGAACCAGCGGCTGGTGCTCACCGAGCTGGCCAACGGCATGAGACGCTTGGTGGCCGTTGGTTTTGGGAGGACCACAAGGACCCCCCTGCCATGCATCAACTAGGGTTGATTTATAAGGGATTGACAATGTAAAGTACAAAATCAAGCACTTTTGTGGGTGTAGAATGTGGATATGATGAGGCTTGATCAGGATGAGATGTAAAGATAGCCTTGAACTGGTACAGTATTATATTGTACAGTAGATCATATGGAGGTTTCCTGAAATGGGGGTCCCCCCAAATCATCCATTTTTTGTTGGGATGTTCCATCAAAAAAGAAACATCCGGCTATTGGGGTACCCCCATTTATGGAAAGGTTGAGATTTTATATCCAGTAAAATGGCAACGTTTCTATTTTCTCTGGGGCATTTCAAGGTCTGATAATATGATGTTGGTTGTTATATCCTCATTCTATCCCTATTGAATGGTCACTCGGACTCCATACGGACTTCGAGACAACTATCTCTGCGGAGAACAGTCGTACGAGGTGTGGATGATGTCTTCAACAACATGGAGCCCCTTAGCGGCATATGGTGCCTCTTTTGGACAGGGCTGTCCCAAGCTGAAGCGATTTGTTTGGCGATGACATGGAATCAACACGTGGATATGGACCTCAAGAACTGGATGGTTGAATGATTAATGATGAAGTCGCATATTTGCACTCGGTTTCTTGATCATTGTTGGATGAAACATTGCGGGTTCCGGAATTGTCCCAGCACCATTTCCTTAGCCGAGGTTCAAACCGGACGTTGCAGAGAACTTGAAAACCTACGACCCCCGCATTTTTCAGCGCTAAAGGTTTGCGAGGCGCGGCCACCGGAAATCCAACATGGAACCCCCAGAAGTGGATTTTGAGTTTAATGTTGAAATATGTTGAAATATGTTGAAATATTGTTTTACATCGGGTTTCATCTTGATTTTTTAGGAGCTGCAAAATAAGGGTTGGGTTCGCATTATGGTGTAGCTCGACAAGTTCGACTGCCGCATTCAGGATCTCACATTAAGCACCCTTTGACATGGTAGTTCCTCCCTGGGATTTCGGATTTCTAGGTTTTTTTTAGAGATACCATTTGGTTATTTAACATAGCCATGGAAAATGGCCCATTTATAGATGGTTTACCTATCAAAAATGGTGATTTTCCATGGCTATGTTTAATAACCAGAGGGTAATTGCAATTTGTTATTGTATGCATAACCACTAGAAGTTAAAGTTTTTGCAGAGAGTTGGGGTTTCCACATGACATGTTGACATTCCCCTTAAATTTCTTGTCACAGTCAACATCAACTCAGGCGCGGGATTTGGTGAGCCCAGCCGTGGCCTAAAAAGTGGGCCCCCTGGAGTCTCGAGGATCGGTGGCCCAACCCAGGAGCAGTGGCCCAAAAGATGGTACCATAGGGATTTTTTGCCATGGCCATCCCTGGCCCAGAACTGAAACCTTTGATGTTTAGGGGATGTAACCGAGATGTGGCCACTGACTGGGTTGGTTTGCTCCACAATGAGTTGATCGGTTTAACTTTTAATCATGATCCCTGGTCTCAGACCTGTCCTGCATTTCAGGCAGTCCAGAGACCAGGTGGTGGTCTTTGAACTCATTTAAATTGTCACGTTGGAGTCCTGGATTTCCAAAGAAATACAGGTGCGAGAAGAAAGATGTCAATGATACCAGCCTTGTTCGAAGCAGGAAGGTGCAGCATTTCGAAGTCCACGACCCAAAGATCGGGCCAAGACGTGCCAGGAGAAGGTATAGTTTAACAGCACTGCTAAGTTCTCATTGAGCGGCTTCGTGCAGCAAGATGAAGCGAGAAAAGGAGGAGTGATGTATAATTACCGTGCCCCCGACATAGACCCTGAAAGTCAGCTGTGAAGGAAAGTAGTCTTCCAATCCACAACTCATGGCAGGTCTATGTTGGGTATAGTTTCAAACGAAAATTATCTCAATTTTGCTGGTGTATTGGTGCCCTAGCAGAAGAAAAAACCTGAAATATGAGACTGTCTGAAAGAATTTAACAGGAGCAGTCTCTCGTTCTGGCCACTTGAGATATCATGCTATATCATGCTCATTCGTGTTGTCTCATGTTCTATCCATTTCTATCCCAATTTGGGCCGAGTCAGGTCTATGATGGTCTATGCTAATATCTTTCATGTCCTCATTTAGACTGTCTATGCTGCGTGGTCCCTTTTTCCGGACGTTGGTTTGTTTGTATGACCCCTTTATGATTCGGGCACCCCAATTTCCCACACCGTTGCAGGCCATGCGGTTTGAAAAGGCCATGAGGTTGAAGTTTCAGTGCCTCGGCTGGAGATGTTTGAGTTACCCTCTGGTAAGCTAACATTAGCTATGGAAAATCACTATTTTTACTGGGTAAATCCACTATAAATTGCCATTTTCAATAGCTATGTTAGTTTACCAGAGGGTATTTGGGTTTTAATCTTTGATCCATAGACACAGAGTGAGATCTATCTGTTTGTGTACGTGTTACATGTACAGCTTGACATGATAGTGATAGTGTGCATTTGAACAGCGCCTTTCTCTCGCCTGATGTTAACCCATATCCCCATCTCCCCGTGTTGGTCTCAATCTTGATATGGGTGGAGCTCAAAGATATTGACTTTTATTGATATTACGTTAATTCCCGTGTCAATGTGTTTAAAATTATATATCGATATCATGTCATATCCCAATTTCGGTTCCAATTCATATTGATATCCCAATTGTCTATCATTTAGTTCGATGATTTTCTCAGCCATAGACCTTTGCGATTTCCCATGAGGTCCCATTGAATTTCATTGAATTTCCACATCATCCCAGCATGTTCCCCTTCAATTTCCAGATAATCCTCATTTTCCCAGCATTTTATCACCATTTTCCCGGCAGTTTCCCAGCGTTTTCTCATTGATCCCATGGAGGAAGACCTTGGCTGAGCCGGGCGAGGCCGTTGGGGTCATCGCTGCGCAGAGTATGGGCGCCTCGGCGAAGGTTGATTCTAGATGGGATTATATATGGTTGGTTATATGGGTTGATATGGTTGATCATGTGGTTGATCATGTGGTTGATTATGTGGTTGATTATGTGGTTGATTGGTTGATTTATGATATTTATGCTAAGTTATGTTGGTTTTTGGTTGAGTTGTGGTTGAATTATGTTGATTTACTGTTGATTTATGATGATTTATGATGGTTTATGATTGATGTTGATGTACACTCACACGAATGGAAAGATCATTGAGCATGGAAACCCGTTGAGATTTCACGGGGATTATATTGGGTTTTCCATGGCATTTAATGGGCATATAAATGATGGGATAGATCTAACCAACAATGATGTCCACAATGGGCTATTTTTTGGGATGCATTGGGATTCTCATGGGTATACAATGGGGATTACAGAATGCGTCGAGTTGCATTCTGTTGAGTTGCCTTTTTGCTCGCGACTGAATGGCAAGAGAACAAATGCAATGGCGATATAATGGGTATACGGTATACGGGGATTTAACCACGATATATAACATTGTATAACCAACAAATAAATATATATATATATGATATTTGGATATGTCCGAAAATGGTGGATTTAGCCACCCAGTTATGCCCATTTGAATGGGGACCATGATGATCCGTTGGAATGATGGCACCCTATTTGAAGATGGAAGAATCGAAGACACTGAACAATCGAAACCATTTGGAAAAATTGTAAATTGAGAAAAAACAGACCAATTGGACACATTAGTAAAATTGTAAAAATTGAGATTTTTAGCCACGCTCTTGAGATTTGTTTGGCAATATTTTGGCAACTGTGATGGGAAGATTGCCACCCTGATGACCACCCCATATTGTTGTAGGTTGATGAACATCCCAATATTCCATTTACATCATAGATATATACATGATGTTACTATATTTATAGCAAATTGATTTTTCGCGTGCTCACCCTGTCACCGTTGTGTTTTTTACTTGCAGTGTTAGAACTGACCTGGGAGGCTTTGGTCGGATGAGTGGATAGCATCCCAATTTTGAGCGCCCAAGGGTATAACATGGTATAACAACGAATGGCCCAAGATTGATCAAAATCTGTCAAAATTGAATGTGTTTGCTGGTTGGTGGTTTCAAACATGGCTTTTATCTTCCATCGTATATGGGATAATCCTTCCCATTGAGGAACTCATGTTTTTTCAAAGATGGTTATTGCACCACCAACCAGTTTGTTATCGGATGATCCCCAGCTGATTGGACTCCTGGACTCAGCGGCTAGGTGAACCCAGTACGCAGATGACCCTGAACACATTCCACTTGGCTGGTCACGGAGGTGTGGGGATGGGCAATTCTTAGGTGCCATCAACCCCCGGAAGTAGGGGCTTATGCTGTTGATTCAACCACCAAAAGGCCGTGATTTGACACCCTAGAGGAGCGAAGACTGATTTTATCCCTCAAATTGTGGGTGTTGTTCAGACCATTTCTGGTCAGAAAGTGATTTTTTGGTGGTTTTCGTGTTGGCTTGATACTGTCACTATGAAGTACTAACGATTCTTTGTCGCCAACATCCTTTCTCGGGCGGATGGCTCAAGATGGGTGTGACCTCTTTGCCAGGAGCCAACGTGACCTTGGGTATTCCTCGGCTTCGCGAGATCATTCAAACCGCCTCCAGGACTCTGATCGACATGGACTGATGCCATTACCCAAATTCTGGTTTCTTGGGCACCCATAATATCCCATAGTATCCCACAGTATCCTCTATATATATTATATATATATATGGGTATGGGTCAATACCTATAAATATTTTTTTAGTGGGATGAACATCCATTTACCAGCTATTTTGATGTTCACCAGGGGTACCAGGGTTTTGACCCATCCCCATATATATAAAGAGTAGCTTGGGTAGAACAACCCCCGAAACCAATCATAAACCGGTCTTTTTTGAAGCAATTTGATGGTGTTTGAGTTACCGATTTGGTAATGGAGAGAAGCATTACTTCCAAGTTTTTGTCTGAAAATGGTGTAGCCCAGAATTTTCAGTGATTAGTCATCATTTTGTCCCATATTGTCCCACCCAAATGGCTATTTCTGGCCAATTGTTCCCCCATTTTCAGACGCCGCGCCATCGGTGTTCAGGAGTTGCTCCACTCCACTGATGACAGTGCCCATCATCAGTCGGGAACTTGGAACTCAACGCGCCATTGGTGTGGGATACGATGGTTGACCCGTGGGGGATGTTTAGATACATGGGGGATTCCATAAATGGTACCCTAAAATGGATGGTTTATAATGGAAAAACCGATTAAAATGGATGATTTGGGGGTACCCCCATTTTAGGAAACCTCCACATTTTGGATAATGTAACTAATGATAAACCAAACCAACCCACTAGCCGGTAGACATTTTACATCGCCCCAAATAGGGGTATAACAAATAGCGAAGCAATTGGGGATGCTTAATTTTGATCACTGCGGCTGTTTAGATATTTGGCACCTCAATGCATTTCCACACCAAGACGCATAAGATGTGCAGGCAATACAGAATGATACAATCATCGCATGTCATAGACCAGCCCCTGAACCTGCATTCAATCCACTTCCAGGCAGAAATACGGAAGCGAAACACATCAAGTGTTGGGTTTTGGTGAGTTTAAGCCTTTGCCAGGTATCTCAATGTATAGAAGGGTTCTGTATATGTTTGATTCTCACAGCCTCCACGTGCAGAGATATGCTTCCACCAAGCGAACATGTGTCTACAGGAAATATGCCCAAACTGACTGGATGAACTTGGCTATTTCACAGGAATCCAACTGGGTCTCTACTTAGATTTTGGAGTTTGGCGAAAATCCAGTCTGTTTGTCATCAACGGTCTAGATGTTGTCATTTTTTTGGGGTTGGGTCCTGAGGCACTGACAAAGATGGAAAACTTGCGCCACAACAACAGAGAATGGCTCGGAGCTGAATTTTCTATCGGCCATTCAGAGGAAAAAGTCTCGGGATTCACCGGAGAAGTGAGTCCTGTAAAACCAGGACTCCTGGCTTTTGTTCTTAAAGGAACTTTGGCGACCATAGTCACCACAGTTGGATGGTGTTACCCTCCGGTCATTGAACATAGCTATTGAAAATGGCCATAGAAATAGTGAGTTTTCCCATGAAAAATGGTGATTTTCCATAGTTTTTTGTATGTTTACCAGAGGGTAAATGCGCGGTTTTCCCAAACAAGATCCCTTCAAATCGCCCAGTGATGGGAGATCTCCAGTGATGCACAGAGGTGACCTCCACAACAAGATGAACCAGCAACAACCATTGTTATTACCCTCTGGTAATTTAACATAGCTATGGAAAATCACAATGTTTAATGGGAAAATCCACTATAAATAGCCATTTTCAATAGCTACGTTAAATTACCAGAGGGTAATATTGTTGGTTATTGCTGGTTATTTACATGGTTGTTATTAACCCTCTGGTTATTCATCATTGGTTTACTGTACATGGTTGGTTATTATAACAACAATGGTTATTTAGCCTCTGGTTATTTAACATAGCCATGGAAAGATCCACCATTTTATAGCTAGGTAAACCATCTATTTCAATGGGCCATGGCTTCCAGGGCTATGTTAGTCATAACCAGATGGTAATCAATAAGGAGTACATTTCCCACACATGACAATAATCATGATGGTCCATTTAAAATCTCCATTTATAGGGGATTTCCCAGCCATGTTTGATGAGGGCTAGTACAATTTTTATGCACTGTCACAAGGCGGCGGCCCAAAGCCTGAAGCGACGCTTCCGCAAGGTGTGGACGGGGGAAGCAGGGCATGGCGGCATGACCCCAGGAACTCCCCCGAGGTCTTGTTTCAACCTTAAAGTTGGATAAAGTTTGTTCCATCCAACCATGGATATCATCATAACTCAAGTTCATCTAGTTATAGATTATAAATTGAACCAACTTAGCTGACATCAAGCAACTATAGTTCGATAAGAAAAAACTGGTGGTCCTTTTTGTTCGAGACTGAATGCAAATGTGTATGTATATATATATATATGTCCATAATATTATATATAGTCCATATACACATATATAGAGATTCAGCCCTTTGATCGGAATTTCAGCCATAGGTTTCTGGCTGATGGGTATCTCCCAGTCACCTTCCCATGACCTCGCATGGAGGAACCATGAGGAAGCCAGAGACTGGGAGCATGGCTTCATTGATGTTCATTGAACCACATGGCCAGTCTTTTTGGTATGGCTTGAAACATGGCCAGAGACATGTTGAAACATGTTGAAACATGTTGAAACATGTTGAAACAGCTATTTGCTGACATATGAGGCGGCTTCCAAGGTTCACGAGGGGATCGATCTTCGGCGCATGGAAAATCCACCAGGTGACCCTGATGGATTGCATTGCCCGCATGGCCAGAGCCCCAATTTCTCGCCATGGAAAAGCCCCCTTTTTTCCACGGAAAATCAGCTGGAGGGACTGGGGCACGAAGTGTCCATTGCCACTTTGGTGCTGCAAATAGCACAGAGGATTTGACCAGTAAAGATAGAATTGATATACAAATGTGGGTGGAATACGAACAAAATGAGAAGTAACGCTGTGCTTTGTTGGTGGTTTCACCTGAGTTCATAGTTTCCATCCCTTTTTTGACAAGAAAAAATGGCTCTCCTACTGGCATGATGATCTGTGTATATCTCTGTGGTCAAATGTGGTCAATGTAATTCCTAGATGTCCTGCTTGAAAAAGGGTAGGGAGTGGTGATTAGCCTTTACTGTTTTGTATGTATATATACTGTATATATAATTATATACATCTATATAGTTAAGTAATATACATATATAAATACATACAACAGCATATAATCAATGGGTTGAAGTAACATAGGTGTCAGTGTAGCCAAGATGCCATTGTCGTTTTCGACTTGGTGACCGATTCGGCTTGGTTCGAAGGTGGTCAACGAAAGCGTGCGCTTGGATTCCGGAAGTCCCGTCACTCTGCGGCAATGGATGTGAGCATTGAACGGATATTAACGGATGTTATAACGGATATGGATGGGCTTGGCGGCTTGACTCTTCCCGATAGTTGGAAGCCATAGATTTGGGGTTCATCATCGGTTAAGTCGGTTAAGTGGCCAATCCTTGGCAGTGCACCCAGTTCAAACAATCCGTCACGAGGGTAACTTGGCAGGTGAGGGTTGCTGCTTGGAATCCAGCAGGAGACTTTGGAAGGGGGTGACCTCCTACACCTTTAAAGACCTGCATGCTTTCCACGTGTTTGGGACGATGATCCCCGGTTGAAGCGTATCTTTTCTCAGGGGCTTGAAACCACCTGGCCAGTGATGGTGCATTTTCGTTCAAGTTTTTTTGGCTCAAGTCTTCGGCTTGGCCCCTTTCATACCCCAGGCGTGACCATGCCACCTGTATATGAATGGATCCATGCAACCAGCCATGAGAATTTCAATCAGATCAAAGATGATGGCTACCTCAAAGGCAATTACTGCTACGACGACTTCTTTGATGGCAAGCTGCAGAAACCCGGCGCACCGCGGGGAAGCTGGTTCAATGCCAACAACTATCGTGGGGGGCCCATCGACCTCACGCCCTATCCCGAGCGGAACAATGATGAGACGGTGATGGCTTTGGCTTTTCCAGTTTCAAAGCTGTTGGATCCAAAAGAGAAATACCAGCTTTTCAAAGTGTCAAGGATCCCCTGTGGCTACCTTCAGGTGAGGTTGTTTTTGAAAAGTCTTTTTGTTGAGTTTGAGTATCACATGGTGGAACAAATTTCCAAGGAGTCCGCAAGTTTAGTTCTGTCGGGGATGTAGAGGCCAACAAATGAATGTTTGGTGGTTGCTTGTCAGGTCAAGTATGCTATTGTAAAGCAGACGGATCCGTTCTTTGCTTGGTGTTCTCAAAATCTTCATCGTGTTGAGGGCAACTGCGATGAGCATGTTTCTCTCACATGGGATCAGGACGCTGCCAGCTATGTGTGGAGCGCAACCGATGCAGATGAGAAGGCAGGACTGCTACATACTGCTACCGGGCCTAAAGCTCCAATCCCAAAATAGAACACAAGAATTAATCATTATATCATATTATCTTGGGATTTCTCAACCCATGTCTATCCCATTTTTTTGGTGTTTGACATTTCAGATGTTGTAACTCCATGCTGAGAAACCCCATGCCCAGGTGATGGTGAGTGTCTTCGTGGTGAACCATGACGACCGTCATCCCAGCGTTGCCTTCAAAATCTGCAGGCCTTACGAGATCCAGAAAATTCCAGCCAGGCGAGACTGGTCGCCTTTTTGGTTGTGGGTGGGGTGCAGATGCTCATGAAAGGATGGGCTAGCGACTGCACCTGTGTTTTTGTCAAAGCTGAGTGGAGGGCTCGTCTTTGCACGTTTGGGGGGCAATCTGTAAACTTAGATTGTTCTGGCCGACTTCATAATCTTGATTACACTTCAAATTGCTGCCACGGTTTTATTTCCCAACATCCTCCCAACTAAATGCGTTGGTCCCTGTTGTGTTTTTGTCTCATGAGTATGGGTCAAAAGCAGGATACCAATGGACCAAAAAAATCTGTTGAACCATGCCCATGGTCTGGTCTCTTCAGGCAGGTGAAAAGCCCTGGAAAACTCGTCCGAGAAAGTGGTTCAGGACTGCCGTGGTAGCTAGCGATAATCACTGGTCGGTGGTTTCAAAGGTGCTTCATGTTCAACACCTAGAATACTAGTATGATGAAAAAATGATGGTTTCAGCTTTAACTGTGTTAACGTTCCATCTTTTAAAGTGGGATGTTGAACCCAAGTCACGAACCAGATCAGAGCTAGTGTAGATGCATAGGTGCATATATGATTTGCCAGTGACTGGAGCTCTTGAAGAGAGGATCATCTTTGTAGCATTGTATGTTATGGCACAAATAGATGGAAAGGGGAAAAGGAAAATTCAAAAAAAAATATATCTTCAATGTACGAGGCCCATTCTCATTTTTGCCAAACATCTGAGATCCATGATCTATCCATATCTATCATATGTGCAATCGAGAGGGCCAGCACATATAGAGCCTTCTGAGACACACGGCGCTGAGTGCAACTGCTAGAGGAATGGGGGGTACCTACGATAAATATTCCAGGTATACCCCTTAGGTGCTGGAATATTTTTTTAGGAATATTTCTTTTGGAACATTTTGGAATATTTTGGCGAGGGGTATCTGATACCCCCCCTCGGACTATACCTGGAATATTTTCAGCCTTGAGCTTCCCATATCATTGGAATATTTTTGAATATTTTTTTCCTGATTGTCTGACATATTTTGGCATGTAGTATGCAGAAAGCTGCAATACTTGCACCGGAATCCTTCAAGGTCAAGGCAGCGTGATATGACAGCTTGGTTTTGCCAACTGAGGGATGCTAAGGGCTTGAAATGTGGTTTGTACAACCCCACCGTGACGCTAGCTGAAACCCTTCCATGCACGGTCTCTTCGGCTCGATCAGGATGGCATTGATGATGAGCTGGAACAGGCACCACCCGAAAGACAGCATCGAGTGATCCTTGACCTGAACGGCTTCAAAAAGCACACGATTCTTCACGATATTATTTTATCAAAGAAATCTATCCCTCTCCAGCCTTGGAGCAGTTCCTTCCGCGTTGGTGTGACCGTTTGGCGTGCCATGATGTCATATGCTTTCGCATGTCATGATGGCTCGCTGCCACCCTTGAGCCGTACTGAGCGTAGACGGCTGGCAAAGGGTCCAATCATGTCCAATCTATGGTTTTGAGAGTGGATGGTGTGAAATTCAAAAGTCATGAAACTGTAGAAACTTTTTGTAAATGGTAGGCTCATAGGATCTCATAGGATCTCATAGGTGTTGAGCCATAGATGGATGAATATACTCACCACCTTTTTTTGAGGGCAGGATATCGAAGGTTAGCAGCAATGAAATGGCTGGTACAACAGCAGTCTTTTAGGTTGAAGCCACCCACATATTTTGGATATGAAAAACCATACCTCCAAATCCCTCATAACAGTTTTGTAAGTGTATATACAGTACATGCGACCAGTTTGTTTGTTGGTCATGACCCATCCTAGTGACCCATTGCCTGCTATGGCTTAGCCGGAAACAAAGGGCAGCTTTCGGTGCAGAGCTTGCGTGGAGCTTTTGGATGAAAAAGATCTTGGAACTTGGTTGGTCAGTAGGTGATTTTTTCAATATAGTTGTTGTATGTTTTTTGTTGCCCCAATTTCTGGAAAATCATATGCTCGTCTTTTTACAAGGGGAAAAATTGTAAGCCATGAACTTGCAGCTAGCTTCGAAGTCTCTTCAAAGCACTACTTTTATGTTTGAAGATGGACGAATGAGCGGCAACTGAGGATAAGTGGTCAATAGCAACGTGTCCTAACTGTTCCGTAAATACATTTGTTGCCACTTCCGCTGAATGAAACTCGCTGACAAGAATCATGCCTCGGACTCCTGCCTCAATGTTTTTTCAGACTATACATTCTCATCAATAGTCCCGAAATGTCAAGACTTGATAAGCAATGATACGAATCTACTTCCTATCTATCAGGGGTTTTCATCATAAACCTACTAACGTAATCTAACGTAAACATATCTAAACATCCGAACATTCGTTTTCGTCTATCAGAGTATACATTGGATATCTGACATCGAAGAGAAACAGACTAATCTCAGGTGTGGATCTATCACTGCCACATCGAGTTCATGCCGCTGGATGAGCTTTCCAAGGCAAGAAAAAATAGACTCCGTCTCAGAAGGTCAGATCAGATGGGGAAGCCAAAATATCAGATGTATATGTGTATATTATAATATGTATACAGTATATATATATACATATAATATACATATATATATATATACATATATATATATGGAACCTTATGCAATGTACGTTCACTAAAAAATATACAGATTCGATTATACTTATACGATCTTATACATGTATGATTCGATTTATTCTAATGTATTGTTGTCTCTTCTGCCCGTTTACCCCCCTGAAATGGTAAAGAACATCATAGACAATTCATGATAATTTATGTCTCCTTCAAATTCCACTTTGTTAGGGTCCATAAGCCGCCCGACGGACGGATCCATGCCCTCCTCACACACTCAGCATTCCTTGGCACAGGCGGTTCCTTATGCCCCACGCCTCAGAGGGGGAGGTTGTTGGCTGCCAGCTTTAGGCTTCTACCATCAACCCCTTCACAAACCAGTCTCGGACAGTGGATTAAAGAGTCATTCTTATGGCCTTCTGACTGGAACCACGGAAACAGGTTGGCGAAAATTTCGTCCTCAAATGCTTCGGACGTTCACTTCCGAACTTCCGAACCATCTCAGGCGTCCACTCATTCATTCCAAAAGGATCTTATCCTCGGCTGGTGGTAGACAGTTCTGCGATATTCTGCGGGTGTGTTTTCATGACCAAGTTGGAAGCGCAAATTGGTTGTGTGTACCTGGTCTCAAGCTGTTCGGATCAACTAGAGTCACTAGAGAAATAGTGGCGCACTATTTCTTTGCAGTGCATTCCAGGAATTTCGAACGGACTTTTTTAAGATCCAAACCAACAGATGGTTTTTCTCCTTTTTCTCTGTTGGTTACCCCAACATTTGGCGCGTGGATGCGCATGGTGAAACGTGATGAAATGACCCGGCTGAGATCACAAAAGACCGGCGAGGCACTCAGGATGAGCTCTGATGGGGCACATCAGATATGTTGGATCTGTTGGATGATCTATAATAAGATTGGATTATATTGGATTATCATATTTGAATAGTTTGAATAATTGTTTGAATAAGATTTGCATCTATTCCTTAAACTTAAACCATAATTTTCGGATCATTCTGAAGGAGAGTTTCTTTGATCATGGTCCAAGATTTGGATCTATATGGTCTGTACGTTCAAAGCACAAAATTTGGGCGGATGAACTTTTGTCAATAGAGTTTAATCAAATTGATTCCATCCAATATCTCCATGGTCAGCAATGTTCATGGGAGTATCAGTGCCTTTACCCCCGCCCATGTCCAAAGGGATTGTTGTTGATATTCCGAGAATCCCCAGCAAATTGACAAAGATACGGAACATCCACCCATGTAAAGAGAATGTTGTGAAATTGTGGAACTTCCATATCTCATATTACTTTACTGGAGGGTACAGCGAAATCCCAAGGGTTGATGATGCCCCCCATGGATGTTGGCAGCTCAAGAGGCCCCCGGATCACCGCCATGGCCACGCCTGCCCTGGCCCTGCAGTGCCGCACGGTGGCGCAACGCCTGCGCCGCGGCCACACGGTGTGCGGCACAGCCTGGGACGAGGACACGGAGGAGGCGGCGCAGCACGTGGCGCGCTATGCCGCGTGGAGCAAGGGGCATCCAAGTGCCGCCGTTGGGATGGAGAAGGCCTCAAAGATGTTGAAGAAGGCCTGGAAAATCGGGGTTTTCCATGGTTTTCCCATGGTTTTCCTCTGGTTTTCGTAGAATGCGGGATCCCCAAGTCACCATAGGCTTCAATACTAAGTCATGGTCGAATGACTTGGATGATGTGGCACCCCCCATTTTAGGAAGGCCGGGAGAATCGCAGAAATTGGGGGAAGATCGGACTTGGTGGGCCCCAAAAGAGATGGACACGTTTGGTAAGAATCTACTGTTCTATTTGTTTCGGATTACTGTAGAATTATACTTTCATACTTACCTAATACCCAAAGAATAGGGCACTGATGGAATTTGGATTTTGATTTCAACTGCGTGTATTTTTCCGACCCCTTGCTGAGGAAGATTGTCAATATTGATAAGTTGAAAATTTACAGAAAGTTTTATGGTCCGCTGAAGCTGCCCACCAGATATCCAACCTTGCCAGCCCTTCAGCGGAGATATTGTTGGTTCAATCACCACAGCGAAAGCCTTGAAAGGGGTGCCTCAGGCAAGGGGATGAAGTTCCAAAAACAACCCTGTGAGAACCCATTGAGTTTCCTTCTGTCTATTGTAGAAGAAGAACTATCGTGTCCCAAGATGTCCCAAGGATCCCCCCTGCTTTTCGGACGTCCATCTTGGCAGCTACCCCGACGTCGCAAAATCATCAGCCAACTCTGCCACAGGCGTCTGCTGCGCTGAAGCTGATTCAAGCCTCTCAGCTGCCGAAGCGTTGACGTGGAAGTCAGTATGATTGATCCCATCCCCCTAGTATTTCACGTTCTGGGGCGGCTCGTCATAAACGAACAGATCCAAAGACAAAACATGGTTTGGATTGGGAGGAAAATTGTATATACTATATACTGTAGCTGGACAGGAAATTGGATTGTCATAGAGCCTCTTTTATTGGTGTTTCCATGGTATTCTTTTCTTGGGGTGGGGTACAACGGTACAACCCAACTCGGCACCAGACGAAGATCATGATAAACTCCCAGCCAACATCGGGACGGTAGGCCCGACGAATGGCATGCCCTGACGGAGGTCCATGGGTCTCCCACTGGTTGATTAATAGAGAGGGGGCAGCCACTTTGAAGTGGGATCAGTAGGTGAATGACATCATGATGGTAAATGATGGTAAATGAGAAGTATCCAAACTGCCCCATCGATGTTTTTGCTAAAAGGACATCGTTGTATGGAGCATATCAAACAATGTTTGCTTGATTACTTATGATGACTTCATCTATCCTGCTCCAGGTGTGTGAAACATGACAACTCCCCCAGATCAATGGGGCCATTGGCACCCCAGAAAAAAGCTACCAGCGGCTTGAGGACAAGATCTGTGAACTGCAGAGATCTGTCCAAAACGTCGAGGCATCCAACGTCGCGAAAGCTGAAGACCTCTTTGGAAGGGGCCCGGAAAAGGATCCTCGGCTGAGGTCAGTCAGTTGCTGTTGATCTCATGTGGTAAAGCCAAAAATACCCAAAAGCCCAAAACCATATCCCAAAAATGGATTGCTTCTTTTGGCGGAAATGATATGAGATAATATGACTGAATATGACATAATTATATAATATAATAATGGAATTTTAGATGTGTTGTTTGTATGCGGAAAAAAAAGGAACATGCCCAAGCGTCTGGAAGAACATTAATTATCCTGTCTGCCCCAAAAAGTGGTTTACCATGTTTCCCCGAGAGTGTTTTGCCGTATGGATACCGGGTTTGTCTACCTATTTTTGCTGGTTATCAGTTATGCATCCCATTGTTTTGTATACATAAGATTAGTTATATTAGACCGATGGTTAAGCCATGTTGAACCAACATTTCCAATGGTCAAATGTTCACTTCATTTACCCTCTGGTTATTTAACATAGCCATGGAATATGGCCAATTTATAGATGTTGTTTAATGATTTACTGTACCTATTTAAAATAATTATTCTCAATAGCTACGTTAAAAAAACATAGGGTAGTTAAATCGCAATGTTTGCCATAGTTCAATCTCCATCAGTTCAATCCCAGTGATGGTGAAGTCCCGATTTTGGATGGTTCCAACTCTAAAACGGCCCGGTGCACCAGGTCGGGATGGTTAAACTATCTTAAACGAACATGTCTGACACTTCAATCCCTTTTTTTTCATGGGTTTTCAAGCAGCAGTGTCATTATGTCATTGGTGAAATCCCCGTTTCGTCTACTAAAAGCCTCAGTGTTCATGGTGAACCCTGAAGTTTTGGGGGTGGAATCCGCTCCACATCGAGGACCTCCAGCAGTGCGAGCTGACGCAGCTCAGTCAGCAGCTGGCAGATGCCGCAGCCAAGTCCATGGAGATGACCGAGGGGGCCTGGAAGATGTACCCATTTTGGGGATGGGCTGGACACCTTAGGAATGGCTCAGTTAAGATCAGTTAAGATGATTCTCATGTTGCGAGTTCACCACTTGGGAGTTCACCGTGGATTTTTCGGCTTGGACGAGAGGCAACAGAGATTTTTCACCATGAAACAGGGAGATTTGACCCGGACAGATGGGAAATTTCACCAGATAACTTGCTGGTGCCAAACGCAGGGAATTTTCGGGAATGATCCCAGTCATCACTAGTAATAAGATGTAATAAGCATGCCAGCAACCCCCAGTCCCATCCATTCCCTACGTAAAACACACCAATAAGATAAAATTGAGGGTTGCTGCTTCCAATTTTGCTGGCAGAAAGGACCTCGGAGCTCCCCGGCTCCACCGTCTGGGTGCAGCTGCCAGACCCCGTGACCACCGCCCAGCAGCTGGAAGAATGCGCGGAGGCATTGGAGCAAGGCCTGGGGCTGGTGGAAAATTTTGGATGAGATTTCGATGTTTTATGATTTTTTGGATGTTTTTGGTATTTTTCTGGACTGTTTGGTGGATTTGCTGGATGTTTTTGGTCAAGTTTGGGAGTTTCACCTGGAGAAGGTTGATGGTCAGTTTGGGGTGAGTTTTTGTTTGGGAAAGTTGGATGTTTTAAGGAAGTTTGGGGGAATCTTACTGTATGCCCCCCCCCCGGATGTAAGAAGAATTTACGGAGGATTTCCTGGGACCTCCTGTAAACATGTTCTCAAGAAGCACACATGTTATGTTGCATGTTGTTGGCTCAATCCCCAAATGTAACGTAGCTATAGAAACTGGCCATTCTTAATAAATCATCTAAAATCATCTAAAATCATCTAAAATCTGGGTATCAAATTTTGGGGCTTCAATTTTGACCCTCATTTCACCCATCAAAAAAACAGTATCCCCACCAGGTGACCATCACTTGGAGCACCTCAATGCTGCCCTGGTGGCTTTTGAGCGCCGCCTGGAGGCCACCAAGGTGTGGGAAGAGACAGCGGAGAGCCCACGGAAGCGATGTCGCGTTAGAGGTGCCGCGGTGCGGCGCTGCGGGAGGATGGGAGTGGTTGGGATTTAGCCTTCAAAAAATGTGGAGAGAATGAGAAAATGCTGGGATTTGAGATTCTATGGGATATTTGATGAGGATATTTGGTGGGATTTAATGGAATATTTGATGAGATAGAAGCAACAATCAGTATGAGAGCCCGGTGTGTGTGAAAATGAAGTCTACCGTATACCCCAACTTAGGGCAGTTTCATAGCCATATAGTTGGTGTTTGTCCAACAATGGTGGCTTTTGCCAAATTTATGGAAATTCAAACGGGAAGCATGATAATATATTAATCATTGGATTTTGGGGTATACCTTATCAGACAAACTGGTTGAATATTCAGGAAGTGGAGCAACCACTCGATTCTGTCCAAATTATGGTGACATTGCAACGACCTTGCCATAGATGACTAAGGAACCTATCCCAAACTGGGGTTCTTTCCAGCTCAGAAATTGGTCTAATCTGCCTGGATCAGATCTGGACTCTGGACCCATGTTTTTTTTGCTTCGGCTTTTGATGGAGGAAATCACTATTGTCGCAGGTTTCTGGAACGCATTAAAACCAAACCAAGTTTCATATGGTTTTATCGTGCTTTATCCTTCATCATGTGGAGGAGATGTCGCACAAATTTTGAAAAATGCAAAGATCCCATGGTGTGGGTTCTGTTTTTATACCCCAAGAGCATCTAACTTATTGTCATGTGTTGTCGTTTTCTTGGGTGGAAAACCAAATCGTTTTGGGGTACCCCAATTTGGAGAAATACAGATCTTATAATAAGGAACCAAAGCTGGTCAAAGTGGTGTCAACATGTGTCAACCATCACCCAATTTAAACGGATATCAGTTTGCAAACGGCCTGGGGTGTCCCCAGCTGCCTCAGTGCGCCTGGGTTTTGGAGGACCGGAGGAACCAAAAGTGTCTTTTGGGCTGCAGAACGAGAGCGAAGGCAGGAGGGATGGGAGAAGTTAGGTGAATGATGTGATTTGAAATTCTGTTGATTGTGGATTTCCTGGGTTCATCTATATAGTATGTTTGTGCTTCTTGCACAAGTCAAAAGAACTGCTGAAGAAACATAGTTCCCTCCGGTTGGAAACATGTGCATGACCAAAAGCAACTGCAGCGTGCCACTGCATTGAGGCTGGAGCCGAACGCGACAAGGAATCAAAGGGTGGCTGGTTTGCATAGACCGTAAGTGTTGGTGAATTTCCCGTTTTGCATTGATTTCAAGAATCATTGGGAATGTTTAAAATCATCTTTAAATGGTTGTTGGGGATGTTCCCCCTGTACACCATCCCTTTGGTAGTATGGCATGGGAAACTCCACCCCTAAAGTGTTGTGTTTTCTTTCGGATGGGACATGTTCAACCAAGGTTGTCTCACAAGAGTAAGCTGGATGTGGCGGTACAGATCTTGAAGCTCGTCGTTTTCGCTGTCATTGGATTGATGCGTGGGAAGTGGATTGTGGATCTCTACCTTCCCATCCTAAACTCTCTTGAAGCAGACAATAAAAGTGGACCCACCAGTTTGCACGTTGAGAACATTCAAACTATCATATCATAGTTGTAAGTTGGTTCTCTCAACAAAATTTACATCTATCCAGATTCCAGATCTATACATCTATCGTTTAACAGTTTAACTTAGCTACTTGTAAGTTTCATCATTTGAGACATGATAGACTTTCCATAAATGGGGATACCCCAAATCATCCAAGTCACTAGACCGAAACTTAGTATTGAAACCCCTATGGTGACTTGGGGAATTCCCGTATGGAAACCTCCATATGGCCATGGTTGGTGCCCAGGAACGATACCTTCCATGTCTTCGATTTCTTGGTGAAACAACTGGCTCGCCTCTTTGAGGAGTTGACGTGTTTGGCCACTTGGAAGTTTTACTCGGAAAAACCGGTGGTGAATCCCCCAACCATGGGCAAAGATGGAAACAATATGGGGGAAAGAACATAGGAAAATATGGTAGGTCTCCGAACTAAATGGTGGTTTCAATGTGAAAACTCTACTATAAATGGTGGATTTTCCCTGTTTTGCGGTTCAAATGTTCAAAGCAATGTGGCTAAAGCCATCTATAAGATATCTCACCAGGTGGTGCCCCTCCGTCATGTTTGTTGGTTTATAAACCTACAAAAACTATAGTTGTACCTACCAACATCCGCAAACTAGGTATAAACCAACTCAACTATGGTTAGGAATTGCTTAGAGAAAACCATTTCCTTCTTCAATGGTTTTCTCCAGACCCCTGCAGCTTCCACCAAGGAATGCGATGTGAGTTGCTTCCACGTGTAGCTTTGGTCTTCAAATTCTTGGAGATGGGGGTTGCCATAGTCATGGGGCTACCCCCAATAGCCGGATGGTTTATAATAGAACATCCACTAAAATGGATGATTTGGGGGTAGCCCTATTTTAGGAAACCTCCAGATCCTTTTGGGGCTTGTGAAGCCAAGATTCGAATAGTGCTGGGTTCACTTCAAAGGCGGTGCTATGAGCATGCGGTGGTATCTTTGTCCGGGTGGAGCAGAGTGTGGCAGCTGAAAACACAAGCAGCGGATGGCAGCAAAACCAAAGGACTGTAAGACCATGTAAGACCCATATCCGACCTACTTTTGGAACTTTTTGGATCGTGTTGCCAAGCCACAGGTCAAAAACGATATAGTTCTACCAAATCTAATAGCTTCTTTGAAACCATTCCTTGCAGCCGGCTCGAAAGCGAGCATCTGGGGATGACGTCAGAGAAATGCAATTGAAGACAGCTCTCAGAACTTCTCTCTCGAATCGACATATATAGATCACACATGATCACACAAAAGACATCCAAAATGCATGAACATTACACATCTCGCATCATATTGACATCGATTGACTCTGTCATCGGGTTGGTGGTTTGGACATGAATTTTATTTTTCCATAGATTGGGAACAATAATCCCAACATATCCCAACTGACGAACTCATATTTTTCAGAGGGGTAGGTTAACCACCAACCAGACTATGTCACGAGGCAACTCTTCGCGGCCGCTGAGATCCAGGCGGAGGTCATGGCTTGGAAGTTGATGTTGCTGGAAGCCACGGAAACTTGGCGGACGCGCGCTTGTTGTTTTTCTTCAGAAAATCTGTAGAAGAACCATGGAATTTCGCCACATTCTTTTGGGGTAAAACATGGTGAAAGCCATGTCAAAGCTAAAAAGGTTCTTGAAGAAGTTCCAGGTCCTATTGGCCTGTTGAGTGAGACTCTTGGTATGTTCGGGCGTTTTTTCAGCATGAATCCATGAATCAACCTGGTGAATTTCTGGGAAGGATCGGTTCACCAGTACTGAAAGATTCGCTATGGGCCATGGGATACTGTAGGATACTGTGGGATACTGTGGGTATGGGATGGTCGGAATTGAAGAGCCAGGGAACCATCTCATTTTGTGGGTACCAAATTTCAACCAGAACGCAAACAGCTTCCTGTCGGAAGCAACCAAGGGGCTGGGCTCCCATAGTGTCCCATGGGGGCTCGTTCAAAATCCCACAGGATTTATGGATCGAAATGCTGGGGCTCTGTTGTTCACATGAAAAATAGCTCATTGTGATGGATGTTCCTTCCCCCATTCCTATGAAAAGATATTTTTAAAAAAAAACTGTAAAATCTGGAGTTTTGACCTATCCCCATGTCAGATATCTAGTCTGATTGGAAAGCCACCACTTGAACTCCCGGGAGTTCCTGGGAGCCGCCGAGACGGCCTTCTTTGGGATGATGAATACTTGGGGGACCCCCGCCCTAGCAAAACCTGAAAAGAAAAGTCAGATGAGTGAAAACTGAAGACTACAAAAATAGTGGTAAAATGGTTGTCGCATGTTGTTTATATTTTTTTGCGGGGGAAACATGTTTGGCAATCATCTTGGGGCCATGTGCAATCCATATGTGGTGCCTAAGGAGCCGCAGGGCCTCGGGGAGTTTCTGGAATCCGTGGCTTGGAGATATTGATGTAGTCGATGTCGAAGATGTATAATATCAAATTTAGATGTGTGTGTATATATATATATAATTATATATATATATCTATTTGTTCATTTAGGTATAGCAACTCCCAAAATAAAGAAAGATGTTCAGTAAATCCTATTTACACAATGATATGTTACTGTTCTATCTTTTTTGGCGGTCACGAAAGATTAATGCAGGGAAGTTATTCTTGTGGCAACAGCAGGGCACCAAGGTTTGGCTCACATATTTCATCATATTCATATACGAGAATACATACATATGCCTACATAATTATATATATATATAGATACATGATCTACGTCACATATACATGAAAAATATATTTAAATATACACAGATACACATTGCGTTTATATACATATAATTATATATACATATTATGTATATAGCGTCAAAAACTTCGAAGTTTCACGTGTCAACTGGGATCCCGTAGGTCTTGGCTGTTGGAGATCAACTTGATGCCTCGTTATGGGCCTTGCGACCTGGTGGCGTTTTGTCCAAAAACGTGAAAAAGCCCAAAAGGATTGGTGGATTTTGGGGAAAATGATGATAAACATTGATAAACCACGGATTCTGATGATTTTTGTTCCCCTAGATTTTCGGACACAACCATATCTTGCGGATTGTCTGGTTTTCGGTAGTGTAGCATGGTGAGAGTTTCAGCACTGAGACCTCAAATCTAAGGCAGAAAAAAAGACAGGCGCGACCTGACATGTGCAAAGCATTTTGGACGGTCCCTCAAGTCAGTTGTTGCCAGAGCAGCCCTAACATTTTTGGGATGTTGTGCTCCCAATTTCAACATACTACACAAAACCTCCAGTTGCAAATAATATAAATACTCAGTCCTGCTGCGTCGAGTGGTAACTTCCTACCAGGAACCCTCTTAAACTTCAGAAAAGGCATATTTAATTCGATCACATTGCCTATTTGTGCAGTGCATTGCCAATTTATATATGTTTATTTATATATGTGGTTTGTTTGTGCATAGAAACACGTGGTTCATATTAGCCCAATAGACAGGCAGTTTGATTCAATCTGGCCCATTCGATCACTGGATGATCCATAAAAATGTTTAACAAAATGTTTAACACCATGGCTGCCCTTTGGGTAAACCGGATATTCACCATACATTGGGAACTTATTTGGATCATTTCGGATCCAGGTTTGAAAATCTTATAGTTTTGGAGAATACTCAAAATGAATAGGGCTGCCCAAAATGGGTAAATAAAGGATATTCACCATACAAAACGGGAACTGAACTTTGGATCTAAAGATTTAAATCCTAGGTAGGACCTCCCAACAGCAGCCCAATGATTCAAATTCTTCACAAAGAAACATCACGGGAGGATCATCCGACAGATAATAACTGGCGAGTAACAATATAAGTTCATTTGAACCCATTTATATATTGATATGACTGTTCTTATTAGCCAGTTGCTATTGGATTATAACCCATTTATTGGATTATAACCCATTGAGATATGGGACAAAAAAAAATTGGGGACTTGCCAACCAGGCCTATTCACCAGTTCCGATAGGATCCGCGCGAGGCCTTAGTCGAAGACCTGAAGGCGGCCATCGAAATCCGATCAGCCAAAGACGCAAACGTCGTGACATGTAGGGCCTAAGTGCCTGAGGCGTTGGAAAGTTTGGATGGCTTGAAAAAGATGGAAAGACATGACGAAAAGAATCCAAATGTCCAGATTTCTTGCTAGAGTTGAACATGCTTCCCTGTTGTCTTAAAATGGGTTTGTCTGAAAATAGGGCACCAATGGTTCAGTATCATCATCATGTGCCCTATTAGAATATGGCCATATAAGTGTGTCTATATATGTATTTATTTATTTATTTATTGATTATATATTTATTTTTTTATTTATATTATGACGCAACTGCGCAATTTTTAGAGAAACAGAGGGTGCACCTTGTCGCCCGATTGCCGCCGTAAAAAGTGTAGCTGCGGTGGTGGTGCAAGAAATTCCCGAAATTCCCGTGTCCCAGAAACGGTTTAGACAAGAAATCATTTAAAGTCCACCAGATGATTGTCCTTGATGGCCCTCTTGTAGGCAAACAACATCAAGAAAAACTTTCAAAACCACAGCAAAAAAAATGAAAGAAAAAGCGGCTTCAGTTCGCTAATCTGCATGAAATCATTTTCAAAGCATTTAAAAGGTGGTTTTAGCAATCTGAGTTTTCAAAGAAAGCGTGGCAACTCATCCAGAGTGATATTGTGTCCATTTAAAAAGCAGCTAAAACTGAGTAACCTGATGTAAGATCTTCCAGTTTTGGGACACACACACACAATAAAAACACCTGGATTAGTGGCAGCAGTGTACAGCCAGCTGCATCGCCGGCTGAGGAGGTCCGGCACCTTCATGACAAGGCATCCACAATGCTGGAGATGTTTCAGAATGGACTAGCCCCCAAAATGTACATATTTATATATACAGTATGTATATATATATATATGTGTGTGCAGAAATGTATGTATATATATATATATATATCGTTAGAATGCAAATGTACATACAGATGATTGGTGTGTATATTGAATGAACTTTCTGAACATATTGGATGCTTCAGTGCAAAAGATGGGCAAGGCTTTGCAATTCCACTTTGGTGGCCTAGCCATTTCAGCAACCAGCCAATCAGCAGTTTCCAGTTGCCAAACAGTTGTGAAGCTATGCCACTCGAACCTGTACAGAGTGGAGTGGTCTCCTCAACTAATGCGTGAAAACACGTGGAAAACAACGGTTGCGCACGCTCACGACTGGGTGACCAGCTTGGTCCGCAAGTGCTAAGTACAAGCAATGGATTTAAACGGTAATTCACCGCAATTCACCAGGAATATGACCATAATGTGACCATTTTATCTGGTTGGTGGTTGGAACCATGGAATTTGATGACTTTCCTTTCATATTGGGAATGTCATCATCCCAACTGACTTTAACTCCATGATTTTTCAGAGGGGTTCCAACCAGTTATCGATCCCCAAATGGATGACCTTTTTTCTTCGAATCCAAGTTGGGGCATCTCGAAAGGGACGCTCGTGACCGTCGTGCCGAGGCTCTCAAGCTTCTTGATTGACCACGTCTGCAAGAATCTCAAGCGACCCGGCGTCAGCGGCATCAGCGGCGTCAGCGATCGCTTCACTGGAGCAATGGAATTCATTGGAATGAAAAATAGTGTGGTTCCAGAGTTCCAGATTCCCTCTCTTCAAAACACCATTGTTTCGGCTGCGAATATTTACGAAAGCCTTGGTAGATCAGACTTCGGCAGGTTCGCCATGACAACCAATGGCTTGCTACCACAACTGGCAGGTTCTGAAAAGATTCAGGGCTCGGGCTCCTTCCACCCACAAGTTTTCTTCAAGTTTCCTGACTGGATTTTCACCATTTTTCACCCATTCTCCAGATTCTCCTCGCATTTTCACATGGTTGAAGTCAGAAAACATCAAGGGAAGGAACTTTCCAGCCACGTTTCTGAGGAAGGAACTCTTGAAGCTCATCCAACAGTCTAAAGATAAGGCGATCAAGGCCCGAATTGGGAAAGGGCGGGCGTCTAAGACTTTCCCAAAATCGATCCTGCAAATTCCTCTAACCCATTTGGTAAGAAGAAATGACCCATATATGATGAAATTATCCCTACACCCCAAGAATAGCTAGCAAGAACCGAATCCATTTCCCTTGTTGGTTTCCAGAAGGTCCATCGGATGTTGAAGGTTTGCTGGCGCGGCTGTGTCGAAGCACAGGTACCCCACTTTCGTTCGGGTCCCAACATTCGGAACCCCCCGAACGTTCCAAAGGCCGGGAAGCGGCGTCAGAACGACGACGGTGGCAAGGCGGAGGAGATTGCACTGGGGGGGAGGGGAAGCTCCACTTGAGTTGCGGCCTCCCTTAATGTTTACAGATACTCATTACTCACGTAGACACAATTCAATGTGTACACTGTTACACACATCATATATGATTAATTACACATGTGAAAACTTGTGTTGCTTGTTGAGGATGCTGACCGCCAATGTCACGCATCAGTGCCCAGTTGACCTGCGTAGGTTGGTCGAATTGGGGCAACACTGGCAACACTACAAGATTACCCAACTGGGAATCCAGGATGGGACTATCCATGCTTCAAAAACCATGGTTATCCGGTTATCCATGGTTTCTAGCCCCCACCAGGAGTCCAATAGTTGGCCTAGTGTGAAAACTGCGTTAACTGCAGGAGGAACCTACCGGAGGTGCCTTGGGAACTGTGAAATTCTTCGGGGCGTCGGCCGAGTTCGACCTGGCACATGAAATAAGCCATGTTGGGAATGGTGAGTTATGGTGAGTTGGTGGTTCCAAGAAATTGGAGATCCAACAACACAGAGATGGCTGGCCATGATTTCATGTCGTGATGGCAGTTGTAGTTCCAAGAAATGCGCAACTGCTGAGGTGATGCTGAGGACTGCTGGGCAAATGGCGGTGTTCCACTGGCCATGGCTTCAACTTGTTGACCGCAAAGACATCGGTTGGTTTCATGGAAAAAATGGAGAAAAAGCATGAAAAAGCAAGATCAACTGGGGATTATAGTAGTATAATGTATAACACATTTATAAAAACCTTCATGTTAGTTCGGTACCCAACTTTGAACCATGCGGGGTCGGCACCCAGTGTTGTCCCAGGAGAAGGCCAAAGCAAAGAAGAAACGTGGGAGAAACCCAGTTGGACTCTATCGGATGGTAACGGATTCACAACTGGCATCATGTTGAGGTATTGGAAACATCTGGGTGCCACAAGAATCTCTGAACCTTGAGCAGAATGGGAATACAATATAATATATATATATAGAATATATACATATATGTTATATATAATTATATATATATATTATATACGGGAATGTCACCAATGATCAAAACTGTATTTGGTGCCTTTCGGCTTTGTAATCTACAAGTGGTCATGATACATGTGTTCTCTGAGCTGGTCAGGACACGTTTTGGCCATTTCAAGGCCATTTCCACTGAGGAAAAATCCTGGGCGCAGAAGATAAAGCGGAGGTGCCTCAAATCACAGGGAGCCTCCCAATTGGTACTGGATGGTACGGTATGTCCGTAATAACCCATTTGACTGGCTTATAGCCCATATATAACCCATATGTGTATATATATATATAACCCATATAACTGGGAATTAAGTGGGGATATTCCATGTATATTTGGGGTGGGTGTAACATGATTATTACATATTATCACCCATTTACCACCTTATCTGCACCCCAAGCAATCATGAATGTCTGGCATAATCATGGCGAGCTCCCTGGCCAAACCGTATAAATGATAGATCCCCGAATGGGCGATGCTTTCTGATTTCGGAACTATGATAGTTCCCCAGTCATTTATATGCACGTATATTAGTTGTATATGTGTTTAGTACCCAAATAACAAAAAAAAGATAGATAAGTAAATTTATAACTAATTTATATAGTAGGAATTTACGGTTCTATCTTTTGGTGCTGCTATATAATAAACGGAGTGTCATATGGCTTTACAGCCTTTTGTAGCCGCAGTTCGCAACTCTGTAGATAAGAACCTATAGTCTTTTGTTTCTCATGTCCGACCGTTATATTTCACCGTGTTTATGAACCTAAAGCATCTGATGCGCATGTATTTATGTATTATTTATGTATATACTGTGTATATGCAAATGCTACGGAGGAGGTTTGATGGAGGTAGCTCATCAGACTGCGTCCTTCGCAAGCTGTTTGCTGGTGATACAACGATAAGGAGAACCCAAAATATTGTTCTTTACGGATGAGTTAACAGTTCATCCAGTTCAATTCCTGGCAAATTGGGAGGCTCCTGTCATTTCATTTCTTTGGAGAATGATCTACTCTACCATTCTCCACGGACCACCTCAGTGCGACGTGCCATGCCAGTCCAATGTCTTGACATCCTCTGACAGGTAAGATAGTTGGTATGATGCACAGATTTGGGTGTTTCTTGGACTTGAAAAATGCAGACTTGGGTGATCTTTACTATAAGAATACACCAAACTTTGATTTCTCAAAGAGAAAGTTATGCGTCAAAAATTCTCGCCATTGAAATTCCAATGGTCAAAGCGCAACATGATCAACCATGTGTAGGGCTGGACCCTACTGGTTACCCATAGAGTTACCATCAAGCCATTGACTCTTCTGCTGAGATGGAAGAAGTCGAAGTCAACTTGGAAGAGGAGGAGCTTTTGCCAGCACAACGTGGCCAGTTGGTTCAACCCAAAAAGTGTTGGGATGTTGAGCAACAAAGATGTGGAGAATGAAAAGTTCTCCAACAAATGAGGAGCTCACAGTTCACCCTCCAAAAATTACGAGGGTTGACAACAAATGAATAGATGGTTAGATAATGTTAGATATATCTTGCAGCAAGAGCGAGGCTTTGACCGTCAGTTGCATCAGGATGCAGTGGATGAGAGTGAGAAATCAGGCGCCATGAAGCGGTGTTGGAGAGGATGGATTTCTCGGATTTGTCAAGAAGTTGCAGAGATGAAATCCCCTGATTTCTCGTTTGAAATAGTCAAAATAGTCTTTACTTTCACCCCTTTTTGTGATGATGAACCCCCACTGATGCGTTTTTTGGGGGGTTGATGTTGAAGCCACCCACCGCCGGCATAGGCATGTACAGCACGGACGAAGAGGCCACGGTTGTGTCCGAAAAATTTCGGAGGGATCCGGTGGGCAGCGCTTTGAGCTGTTGTTACACTGGAGATCCAAAGACTCTGAGCCTGGACGATGTTGACTGGTTGGTGGTTTGGAACATTTTTTATATTTCCATAGATTGGGAATAATAGGTCCATTTGACTTTCATATTTTTCAGAGGGGTAGGTATACCACCAACCAGTTAAGTTCAACTGGCTGGTGGTCTCCAATATTCTCCGATCATTTGCTGATCTCTCCATCACTGGAACGATCAGGTAAAGAAGCACCAAGCAGTTGAACTTTTTTGGCCCAAGTTTGGCTCTTTGGCTTTCCCGGTGATGGCGATGGATTCTCCGTTCTATCCTTATACTATCCTCTGGTAATCAAACATGGAACTGGACATTCATGATAGTCTTCTATTTTCTTGAATTAAGGGATGTATATTTCTCTTTGCAGTGTTAGGCTACAAGAGAGTACTCAGTTTTTATCAGTTTTTGCCGTCCGATCTTCCATAATCTTCCGATGTGTGTTTGTTTGAAAGTAGGGCCTCCAACATGTTTTATGGTTGTTTATTGTTTATCATCAGTTTTTCCATTGAAATGGTCATTTATGTTCATCATTCATGGAATAATTGTTAAAAAACAGAGATAAACATATGGGTATGGATCAATACCTATTAATACCATTTTTAATGGGATGAACATCCATTTACCAGCTATTTTGATGTTCACCAGGGGTACCAGGGTTTTGACACACTGCCACATGACTGAAGCCAAGCTCAATGGTCATTGCTCCAGTCCATCCCTCATTGCTCCCCCATCCTGTCATCGACAGGCGGAGCCCGAGACAGGAACTACCAAGGTGCAGACGGAGAATCTGCCACCGTTCATTGCCTTGGTTGGAAGATGTCTTGGAAAATGGAGGGTAAATCTTTCGGTAAATCCGAAGATCCGAAGTTGTTTTGATGTGCCATGTTTTTTGATCTTCTGATGGCCATGATTCTGAACATCAAAACGACATGGCCAAGCCACGCATGTTGACCAGGCCATGTCGCCCGCCATTCATTTCACCGTGATGCAGTCCATGAGCTCAAAAAAGGTCGCTGACATAGGGGCTCCCCCAGGGCTCCCTGTGCGCCGCCATGGTGTGCGGATGCTTGGAACAGACTGAAAAGGTGATCGAAGAGGAAGCAGCTGAGGTGTCGAGCCCAGAAGCCTCTGGAGGTGTTTTTTTCATGTTTTTTCCGCAGGCAGGTTCGTCGACTAAGTGTTTCCACGGAAGAAATTGGAAGGGTAATGTATGGTAATGTCATCTATTGATATCTATTGCATAGTGGCAAATCAAACGTCATCAGGATACAGTGGTTGTTCTGATTCGCACGTGGTGAATAAATGTGGATGTTCCGGAGTGAGGATGCAGAAACACCTTAAAACGCAATTCGGACAATAATAATCAAAATAACATTATCATAATAGTGATTGATTAGTGATTAAATATCATTAAATATCATTAAATATCTATATCGTTACTATCGTAATCACAATATAAACATCATGATAGTACCCTCTGGTAAACTAACATAGCTATTGAAAATTGCCATTTATAGTGGATTTACCCATTAAAAATAGTGATTTTCCATGGTTATGTTAGTTTACCAGAGGGTAATAGTAATAGTGATAATGCTACTACTAACAATCACCACCACCACCACCACCTGAGGTCAAAGAAGCTATGGAGTCGGTGGCCATCAAGGTGGAGCAGGCACGGTAATGAAAGGGTGGCCCATGCCATGATGGTGATGATTAGTTATTATATATACGGTTATGAATGGTTATGAATGGGTTATGTAATATATGAATTTATATGAATTTAATATATCCTTGTTGGTGGTTTGGAACATTTTTTGACTTTCCATATATTGGGCATGATAGTCCTAAGTGGCTTTCATATGTTTCAGAGGGGTTGAAACCACCAACCAGTATGGTTATGAATGGTTTATGTAATATATGAATTTAATATATCATATCGATATGGTTATGAATATTGATAATTGCTAATAAAGGATTCTATATATATATATTATATATATATGGTTATGAATGATGACATGGAACTAGCTATACAGTTTCCGGAAGGACATCTAAGGATATACCCTCCTACACTAAGTGTTTCTCAAGATCTGTACCCAAGACAACAACTCGTAGGTTCCATGGTACATTCCAATATTTAGTCCTTGCATGTCATCAACGTTTATTTCTTTATTCATGTGTGACCTATTTTATGTGTATTTAGACTAATTGAGATATATATATATATAATTATATATATATATATACATAGATATACATACATAATCATACATATACATGCACTAAGTATTAATAACATATGTACTAATATTTAATGTATATATTCTAACGGTACATCTCATTTCTTTTCCAGGCAGCAGAGGAAGTGGCCCAAGCAGCTTGGAAAACGATGGGTTTTCTTATGGGATTTCCATGAAAGTGATGGGATCAGTTGGGAGATGGGAAAATGTTGGAAAATTTGGGATGATATAGGATTCAATGGGAATATTGAAAGGGTTAACTATTTTTCATTTTGGGAATGGATTTTACGAAGCTCTATCCTTTGGTGGGTTGCTATCATCACAATGGGAAGTACAGCAATATGATATTTTGATGCCGAATTCTCCATGTTTGATGGTTCCAAGTTTTTTTGCCTCAGATAAATGCAGGAAGACGCAAAAGAATAGCTAGAGGATGATGTACGGTGCCATATGCAGCTATGCAAAAGGAAAGAATGTGCCTTCACAATCACCAAGAATGATCCCGTTGTCCACCCAAGAGAAAACCTACCGTTGGGGTGTTCCATCGTTCCGTCCATTGTAGGGGCCACCATTGAGTGGCCCAGTGTCAGATAATTGGGTTATTTCACCATATTTCAGCCCAGTTCAAAGATTAGACTAGTAGATGGGCCCTGTAAGCGGGAATCAAAATCAACTGGCTGCAGAATGGGGGAAAGGGAAGTTGTTTAACGAAAATTCCGTTCTTTCCAATGGTACAACGACAAGATCAATTCAAAGCATTGGTTCATCTTTTCAGTTTCATTATTTCATATTATTTTGAGTTGTTTTTTAAATAAAATTCCTATTTTCTGGGGTTTCCTAAAATAGGTCCTAAATCATCCATTTCCATAGGATTTTTCCAATATAAACCAACCATTTTGGGGTACCCCCGATGCAAAGCTCCATGGCCAGGAAACCAATCAGCTGGCCGAGAACCTGGCCGAAGGCGTCAGAGATTTGGCCGTGGAAGCAGCACATGTGGCGGAACACGTCGTGAAGGACGCTGACGTTGATCGGTGAACGGTGTAAAAGACGGATGATTTCTAGCTATTCATATGATATATGATATATATATATAGAGAGAGAGATTATAAACATGTTTATATGATATTATCTTATCTTATCTTATATTATATTATATTGTATTATCTTATGTTATATTATATTATTTTATTTTATTTTATATATACTGTTTATTATATATATATATACTGTTTATTCTATATAATTTATTATATTGATTCTGAATGATTTTTAGGTATTTTGACTAGTCATTCCAAGTTGACGTGGCCAAGTTTGTTTATCAGCTGACTGGACAGGGGTCAGTATTTCAGGCTTTAGGAGTGTCCTGGCAAACCAAATACATCTGACATGTTGAATCCGGTGGTTACTGAGCGTTTCCCAATCACATGATAGTGAATTATGATAACGTTGATGTTCAAATGGCATTTGGTCCACAAGTAAGGGGAGTTGATTGCACATGAGAACTTGACAATAAAGATGGCCATGTATGTCGATCATTTTCCATGCAGACATATTCAATTTGCAGTATATAGTAACCCCCAACAAGATAGAAATGTAATTTATGTTACTGGAATTTTACTGAACTCTATTTATTTGTGGATTCCTACACACATATTTGGTTTTCGAAAAAGTGTATGAACCTATATTACATAAATGTAAGTATATGACGTGTATACATATGTATAATTATATATATACATGGTGTTCCTACATATAGGAATGGATATATATATATATATACATATATATTTGTTCCTAATGGCTGTCCTAATGTATTCGATATTCCTATTTATATATTTATGGTACCGGCGCCCATAGCGATCCTGAGTAATTTGATCACTCTGCATGAACATGTTTGAGGCCGTCATTTTGCTGGGTATTTAAAGGAAGGCGAGCTTATATGTTTTTCCTCATTGGTTTTGAAGGTTTCAAAGATTTGCTTTGCAAAAAAACACCTGTCACTCACTTTTTTCCTCAAGTTATCTCATTCAAGTTCCTGTCAGAAAGATCTCGTCTAGTGTCAGCGGCGCTTGTTAGCCTCTTTGGCCAAGTCCTTTAGCAAGTCATGACGGTATGTGCGAAGATACAAGAGAACTTCAAGTAGCCTAGCATCATGTCCGTCTGAAAATGCAAGTGAGCGTCAAGTAGCGTAGCATCATGAATGAGTGTCATGTGTGCGAGTGCAAGTGAACTTCAAATAGCGTAGTATTAGTAGTGTGTACAAGTGCCTGCAAGTGAACTTCAAATCCGTTGTGTGTGTGTGCAAGTGCTAGTGAACTTCTAATTACTGGCGTAGTATCGTGTATGTGTACAAGTGCTAACATTGTTGCACCCCCAGACCCTGGACCCCCCACCCGAAACCCAAGTTGTGACCATTAAGATAAAATGAGTGTTTTCCTATCGGATCGCTCACAGCACCGGTGGCATACTTAAGGATTGGATTCCATAAAAACTAATTTATAACATAGAATATATGTAGTAACCCCCGAAAAGATAGAAACGTGATTTACCACTATGTTGATCGGCATTTACTTACTATATAACTACTATATATATATATATGCTAAATTATACAAATGTCCATTCCTACCAGAGATGACAGGAGGTGGAAGCAGTGGCTGGCAACGGGCTGCACGTGGTCCGAGACTTCTTGGAAGCAAAGATGAAATTTGGCCAGCAAACATTGGGGAAATTGGTACAGAACATCCCCAACCAACTGGATAGGTAGTGATGATTCTGGCCAGCAACAGACGGGAAATTGGTACAGAACATCCCCCTATCCAACGTTGGTTGGGTAGTTTAATCCCTCTGATTTGTTTGCCAAGAAAAATGGAAAATAAACCCTACCATCTGGTAATTTAACATAGCTATGGAAAATCACCAGTTTTAATGGGAAAATCCACTATAAATGGTGATTTTCAATAGCTATGTTAAATTACCAGAGGGTAAACTGGCAAAAGATTAGTTTTTTGGTGTGGACGACAAAAAAAAATGACCATTACAATTGGTACCCTTGGGTAGACATACAAAAAGATGTTGAAAGCCAATGAGTGGGTAAACACCGTATCTATGTGAGGTTACAGGAGGGTATATGATTGTCATATAACGGATATCCAATGGATATATATATATATATAAATTGGTATATGTGGGAATTTAATCGGGATTGAACCGCCCCCCATGTATTGTTGGGGCTTTACCATTGATGTACTAAGGAAAAGATGCAGCTTAAATCAAAAAATAGACTGTAGATGACGTCTATCATGGTCTATTGATGGGTGAATCTTCAGCATCGGGGAGTTTCACTGAAGAATATTGGTGAACCGATTGGTGGGATGTTTTTTGCTAGAAATGGATGTGTAAGATGTTTGTGTTTACTATTTTACTGTCATTCTACATATATTCTACATATATATATATACATATATATATATACATATATATATATACATACATATATATAATACCAGAAGATTGGCCAGCGGTATCCAAGATTTTTGCAGTGTGGCGCCAACTCTTCTCGATTTCTGGGCCTGTTTTGGTGGATGGGGGTTGGCGCACCTCATCATGCAACATTGGCGGCAGACTCACCTGAGAATGTAACCAGCTGGTTGGTGGTTTGGAGCATAAATTTTATTTTTCGATATATTGGGAATAGTCACCCCAACTGACTTTAATATGTTTCAGGGGGGTTGAAACCACCAACCAGCCAGTATCCGGACCAAGATGTTTCGTGACATCTTGGAGAAATTTGTGGGTGTAGTACTTATTATCATACCCAATTAGATCCAATTTCTATCCAACTTCTGGAATACCCCAATGTTTTAGTTGAGTCTGATTTTTGGGGGTTCTCGGACGCTTCACATCACCAGGATTCAAGTGGTGCGAAAGGTTCTGGATATAATGCCGCCAGTTCCTTGGCAGCGATGAAAGTGGTTTCCAGTATTTCTCAAATGTCCCGCTCAAGACATCAGAAAGTCTCACATCTTAGTTAAACCTCACATTTTTTGTTCTCCAACAGCCATTCTAATCAACATGATATGCCCATTAGAATACCCATGCTCTTCAGTTTCAACCGTGTCCCATGTTTTTCTACCGGCTTTCCAGCCTGGCGGTCAGGTCATCAAGGCGGTGACGGACGACCCAGAGGCACCCAGATCGGCGAAGGAGACCAAGGACAAGGTGATCGATTTGGTCTGGCCCGAGGTTGAGAAGGTGCCAACATGTGCCAACTGGACCTGGACGATGACCATCTTGGTCCCCAAAGTCCCAAAATGGGGGAACTGGACCTGGGATGCGTCTGAAGTTATATGTGCTTGAGGCTGATAGCATCTGATAGCAATCCAATTTTCATCAACAATGGGATGATTCCAAATATTCCAAGGGCCATACATCAATCATCATCCCAATCGGTTCATGAATCCATGGTTCATCAGTTTGATATATGGATTTAGATGGGTTCTATGGATATCTCTAGATCATAAAGTGGATGTTTATCATTTTTATATGAATGTTTCGAGTTTAGATCATAAATCACCATGCCTTCACGTAAATCTGAAATCTCTTCATCCACAAATCACGTCACCAGGGCGGCTTTTTTTGTGTCAGGAAGTGGTCCGGCAGATGAGTGCCGACTTCTTCGGGCTCCCGGATGGGAACGAGGAGGGCGAGGCCTACTGCTGTTTCTTGGATTTAAACACCGAAAACTGGTTGGTGGTTTTCAACATCAATTTTATGACTTTCCATATATTGGGAATAATAATTCCAACTGACGAACTCATATTTTTCAGAGGGGTTGAAACCACCAACCAGAAAAGATTGATTTGTCGTGGGGGGTTCCATGAATGATACCCCGAACAGCTGGGTGGTTCAAAAAATGGAAAATCCATCAATGGATGACGGGGGTACCCCGATGACTTAGGAAACCTCCATATGCAGGAACTTGATCATGACCGAAGTTGGCCATATTTCACCTATTTTCAGGTTAGTGAATCATGATTCAGCCAGATTTCATGTAATGGATTTGATAGGTATAACAGTGGGATATAAAGGGAAAATAGGTAACTAAGTATGATGACTATGGAGGTTTCATTGGATTTAGTTGTTGTATAATGTGAATATAATGGGATTTAATGGGAATCTCGTGGAAATAGTATGGGATAATATGGGACAATTTGGTATATAAATCAATTAGTTTTATATGGATGTAATTGTATCTAACCAACAAAATAATGGGGGTATGAAACCCACCACCTGGATATGTGATGGGATATGATAGAATTTATAATCAACAAGATGTTTTTGGCTTTCCTGAAAATGAGTTGTTTTCTTCTATTGGTAAATCCACCCAAACTGGGGAATCTACTTCGTGCTCATCCTACTTGGTAAGGAGGTTACATCCCTGGTTATAAGTCGGGCAAGTAGGGTTAATCCACCTAAATTTTCTGGGGTCAACTAAGCT
>CAMXCT020000155.1:0-60000 GCA_947184155.2 Cladocopium goreaui | reverse complement strand
TATCTATCTTTATATGTATGTATATCTCTATCTATATCTCTATCGGTGTCTCTATCCATATCTCTATCTATTTCTGTCCATATATTTATCTATATCTATCTATCTTTCTATCTACCTATCTATCTATCCATCTATCTATCCATCCATCTATATCTTTCTATATCGATCTCCATTTATCTATCTATCCATCCATCCATCCATCCATCCATCTATCTATCTATCTAGAGAGAGAGAGAGAGAGAGAGACAAAAATAGCAGATGGCTCACATACTGCTTCGCATGGTCCTTCTAGGTCAATGCCATTTTGGATTTCATGTTTGATTTCGCTATACTTTCCGAGGTCATTGTCTCCATACTCCCTTTCATGAGTATCCCTGCCTACTTCTTCGCTGTATGTTTCCTCCTCATCGACAAGACCGATGAGTACCAGCTGCTGTTCTTCATTCTACAAATCCGTGGTTTCCAATTTGTTTCCGATGGACTCATCAACGTCTCTTGGCACGGCCGGTCAAACATGGTGTCCTTGTCGGCCGGCAAAGAGTGTTTGAGTCGTGGGGGATGTGGATGAACCCAACTTGCTTGCCATATGTATGTCAAATGAGCGTGAATATATATATATATATACAGTTTTATACAATATACAGTACAGTACTTACATATATATATATATATACATATTATGTACATGTTTTTGTTATACCTCGGCATCAGGCATTCCATGGCTTTGTATGGCCATGACCGTGTTAGAAGCACTCATCAGACCATGCGCCGTAGGGCCTATGCTTTTCCCCCAAATTGCGCAGACGGTGGACCCGGTGAAGGAGATATCTACCCCCTATGACTGGTCAATCACCAATTGCCTGAGGTTTATTTCAGATACTTTCAGAGCTTCACTTCCATGATGTTAGGTGCCTTGGCGATGCTCCCGGCATTCATGTAGCTATGGGTAGCTATGGGTCGGGAGGTTCAAAACATGATCCAGATTCTAAAATTTGTACCATTTCAGTCTAGTTTGGTCTGTTCATTTTCGGGACTGCAAGGGTACCAGGTTTTTGAAGATCCCCCTGGCATAGAAACCTTCAGAACTCGCTGCGGACTTGATGCATCCCAAGAAAACGGGGAAATCTGAAATCAGATAAATCAGGCTACTGTACCCCATTTGATTATTATATCATATTATATCCCTCATGTTTTATTGTAGTTAAATGTAGTTAAATGACCATTTGAGGGGTGTACATGATATCTTTTTAGGGCATGCAGCACCCCTGTCTTAGTTGAGCTTAATTGATACAACGATAATCTAGAAAGAGATTTTTGCCTGCTGAATTCCATGCAATTTGTGACCGATTCCTGCTTGGGATAATTTCCACAAGCGTATAAATTCCGAGAGATTCATGTGTGCAGAAGCTTTGAAACCACCAACAAGATGCGTTTTACGATCGACATGTCTTTTATAGCTCAGATGTGCCATCGGAACTGCTCAGGGATTGTTTTAGGCTAGGCGTAGTACTTTACAAGTGATATCAAGTGACCATTTGAGGCATAGCAATAGTGGGAGAACCTTTACCATCTGGTAAACTAACATAGTTGCGGAAAATGAGCCATCTAAAATTGTTTTACCTACTAAAATTGTAGTTTTTCCATATCTATGTTAGTCTCCCAGAGGGTAAACAGAGTCATCGACTTAAATCACTTGGACTTGAGGTAACAGTGAATCCGACTTCACAGGCGGCGTCCGCTCACTTGGCTCACAGTGGATTGTTATTGAAGATTTGCATCCATGTCAATCCATATTGAAAAGCACATTGCTTCTAGGATTCAATCATATTCAGTATTATTACTGGTTGGTGGTTTGGAACATGGCTTTTATGACTTTCCATATATTGGGAATGTCATCATCCCAACTGACGAACTCATATTTTTCAGAGGGGTTGAAACCACCAACCAGAATATGTATGAACCAGATGTCAATCCATTCAATCATATCACGACCTCACGTTTAGAAGTTTTGGAAAGGACTTCTCCAAAGATTTCTCTCCCAATCTCCGTGTTCGCAGGCTCCGAGGTGGCCACTGTGGTGGATTTGACTGGCTACGGCCTTCGAATTCTGTTGGTTTGGATGGCATGGATCCTGCTGCACTGCAAAGCTGCAACCCGGTGCGATGAACCATTCGCAAGCGGTGGACTGGGGAGCCGGACTGGGCTATTCGCAAGAAAAATGGGGAGCCGGACAGGGCTACGAATTGAGTTTCGCCGCATGATAGTGTGGAACATGGCAAAATTTGTGATGGAAATGTTGGGAAAACATTGGGATTCATAGAGGATGAAAAAGGGGTGACTATCCCAAAAGGACCGAACTTTTCAGGTGAATTACTATAAGTTACCCAGATTCAGAACTAGGATCTAGCAGATGCCCAATGATCAACCCAAATAAGGGTATGGTAAACCATCCCAGTTGTGTTTTTTAAAACACAAGTACAAGCCACTAAAATGAGGGTAATGCCATCCTGCGATGCATTCAGATCTCTAAATACACGAAAATTATATGATACTCATTGAGACTCCATAACCAATAGATCATCATAAGTCATCATAATTACCCTCTGGTTATTTAACATAGCCATGGAAAATTGCCCATTTATAGATGGTTTACCTATTAAAAATGGTGATTTTCCATGGCTATGTTAAATAACCAGATGGTATGCAGTGCTAAACCAAGATTTCCAAGAGTCTGGCAGGGATGGATAGAAAAATGGGCCTCAGGGGTCCGCAATCCTCAGTGGTGTAGCGTGGTACGATGAAAAAGCTGGACCAAGATGTTTGGTGTTTGAGGTCTTCAAAGTATCCTATGCCATGTACAAACTGGTCTACATATGTGTATCTGTGTATCCGCATTGTAATATCCTGGTTGGTGGTTTGGAACATTTGTTATTTTTCCATATATTGGGAATAATCATCCCAACTGACTAATATTTTTCAGAGGGGTTGAAACCACCAACCAGATATCTATATGTACATTATCTTATGTCGAAAAACTGCTCTAAATCCATCTCCTGCAAGAGCTGGGACTCCCAGATGCTAGGATCTGAAGGGTATGTGTGTGTGTATGCGCATATACACATAACGTAAGTATATAGAACATAATATGCATTCATATAATTATAATTATATTTATATGTGTATACTGTATATGTATACATCTAATATACATATAATATGTCAAAGGGAACTAAACGCTAGGACACTTGTGATGTACATACTCCATTGTACGTCGGGACGCCGTACTGGCTCAAGTCCATGCGCGAGGAAAAGTCCGAGCTCCGCTTGCCATGCCGTATCAGTGTCCGGTAATACCAGCATAACAGGTATCGCAAATCCATAACTACATCCAGAACAAGGATTCATTTGTTCACAGGTTATCAGCCGTAGGGCTCACTTCTCCCGCCGGGAGAGTGGTACCTGCGTGCTGGTAGCCGGGCCTTCTGAGCAATTGATTGAGGACGCAAAGGACCAATCAGCTCATCATCGCAAAGATGCAAGGCGGCAGCGGAGATTCGCGCACCACGCAGTTTACCTTCAATGAGAACACTGCTATGCCGGTCGAGGAGGTCAATCAATCTTCCCCTGGCGACACGGCAGACAGTGGTGGGATACGCTCTACCCGAACTACACAGTCCGGATGGCAAGTCACATCAAACAGACGAAGAATATCCACCCAAAGTACACCAAGATCTTCTCGAAACAGTGCTCGAAGTGATGTTGTCCGCCAAGGGCATCGACCATCTCGAGGACGAACTACTCCAAGGGACAGATCCACCAGGGCCGTGACCGACCGAATTGGTGAGAGGACCGGGGATAGTCGTGTTAAGAGGAGATCAACGGATACTTCTGTGGCTAGTGAACCTATTGCCATGATAGAAGAACTACGGGCACAATGTCAATCCCTACGTAGTCAGTTGAACCAAATGGAAGCATACGCCTCATCTAGAGATCAACTGATTCATGACATCGAAGTCAGATTCACCGAGTATCTTCGGGAACACAACCAGAATGTATTTGATGAAGTCAATGCACTCAATCATAGATTGTCACGTTCCGCGAATGAGGTTGCAGAATATCAAGCAGAACTAATGGTAGCATCTCAGGAAGACGAAGGTGCAACAATACGCATCCAAGACCTTGAACGCCGAGGTGCCCTAATGGAACATGGTGCACGACGGATCCATCAACGTGGAGGAGTACAAGGATGAAGTACATCACCTTCAAGGACTATTGGGTAATACGGAGGCAAGACTGCAACAACTTCACCAAACCAATGTCTTAACCACCGATATTGCCAATCGACTATACAACGAAGGTCAAGAAATGCAAACAGATTTCCAGAACTCAATCATGGAATATCGTAATCGATCCGAAATGGCATCCTTCTCTAGCAATCAACTTGAAGTGATTAGCCAACAACAATCAATTGCAGTTCATGAACTATCTGAACGAAATCAGATATTGAGTGAAGCTTTGGCTCAGTCTCGTAAACAGGCCGAGCTGTATGAAAGCAGTATTGACGAGATCACTAGAGAATCTAGGAAGAAGGTTTTCGAGGCAAATCAGGCCAAATTGGAAAGTGATCTGAAGCATCGAAACACTGAACATGATACTGTCAGAAGAATTGCATCATACAGGAACCAAGAGGCCGAAGCGATATCACACCTGAGGCTTGAATCACAGGCTAGTGTGAACTCGATCGCAAGGGCTGAGCATTATGAAGAGCTCTACACCAACGAGCAGGAGATGAACTGCGAATTAAAGGATGAGATCAAGTTGCAGAACACGAAGCTGCGAAGATCGTTGACTCAGGGTACTACGACCGACGGTCGTGGCCCCGATGAGATGCTTGTTGAAGATCTACGTAATCAAGCCAAAATTGCTCAAATCAGGGTTCAGGATCTAGATCATGAAATTCATGAATGTTTACAAGAGAACTTGTTGCTGAAAGAAAGATTGGCTGAAGTCGCGGATGTAGGGACGTCGTCCCTCACCAACGCTGAGGTCCGAACTCTAAGATCTGAACTAGAGAGTGAGCGCAAAATGAAATTGGCTAGTGGTGTTCAACAATATGAGAGATCATGCATGTTCATGGGGGAAATCCAGGATAGGGATGAAAAGATTGGTGTCAAGAATTCTGAGATTGTTGACATGAAACGTCACTTAGATGAACTGAGAAAAAGTCTCAAGGATTCTGAAACATCTATGGCTAGGGTCAGTCCTGACACACTTCCCTATTCGGCAGGCATTCCCAACTACGATCTCGCATCAAGACTAGTCATCGACAAACTGGAGAATGACGTGAGTGAGGCGAACTGTGAAAACGCTATTCTGAAATCTTGGGTTTCGCAGATCGACAAGGAGTTGACCTATGAGACAAATATGGCTCATTCCTATCGTGGGCATGCTGCACCTTCTCAACAACAACAACCTTCTCAATCAAACAAAAGAATCGCTGATCTGCTGAAAGAGGTTGACAACAAGATCGCTGACGGAACTGAGAGGGACTATTACAAGCCACCGAGTGGATGGGGCGGTCCGCCTGACCCTGATGGACCTCCGGACCCTTTCGGGCCTAACGGTCCAGGACCACCTCCCGAACCTCCAGGTTTGCCTTCAGTTCGAGGATCACAACGCGATTCAGCAGATGATGTCTCCACAGCGGCTTACACTGCAGAAGAAGTGCCGAGAATGTCAAGACGAGAGGCTGACAAAGTCTATGTTAGCCCATGGCCGAAGCAACAGAATCTTGGGGTTTGGCAATCGGATCTCATTAAGAGTGTTGTTCTTTCGGCAAATGATGGGGACAAAGCCGCATGGGAAGCATGGCTACAGCCGGCTATTCGACCAAATCCTGACATCGAGCTATTGAATGACAGTGGAGGGCAACGGTATCAGTCCATCGACGCCAAGTTGTCAATTGCATTGTCAAACGTGATTGCCCAAGCCGGCGATGTCGCTCGTCATGTAGCGATCAAATTGAGATTGAGAACACAAAGTCATAGTCGAAGAAGAACCTATGTCATGGGACGGGAAATCTTGGCTATGATCCTGGAGCACTTCAGAACCCCAGGTCAACGAGAAACAGCCTTCACCATGGAGCACATCGTATCGATGAAATATCTCGGTGACTCAAACCTAGAAGTGTTCTACGAGAAATGGATGGAGATGGTATCAAACATGATGCCGGATGATGTACCTCCTGATGATTGGCTTCGTGATGCTCTATACAAGAAGATTCGAAATTCGAGTCTTATGATGTTTGACATCAAGCAGTACGAGTCATGGATGGAAGGAGACCAAAGACGAAATTATCGCTACCTGTTGGACGTCATCGAAAGGCACATCTCCAGAATCAGAGAGGACAAGCATGTGGCCGCTAGAGAGAAGTATGCAAGAGACTTTGCAGGTGGCGGCAAACCTTCAGCTCCTGCCCCAAATCCAACTGCTGCTGCACCGGATGCAAATCCAAAGGCGAAGCCTAAAGCTACTCCCAAGGAGAAGGCAGCACCCAAGGCGAAGGCCAAGGCCGATGCAGCTCCAGTTCTACCATCACCTCAGCCTAAACAGCATGCAAAAGGAAAAGGAAAAGGTCAAGGGAAAGGAAAGGATCGAGCAAACAGCCGAAGTACCAGCCCTAGATCCAAGAAGAAGATCCCATGCCATTTCCATTTCATCAAGAAATCATGCAGGAAAGGCAAAGATTGTGAATATAGTCATGATCAAAAGGTGTTCGATGCGAACAAGAACGCAAAAGGGAATGGTCGGAAGCCAGGAACTCCAAGAAGTCAATCTCCGGCAAACAAGACCAAGAAGGTTGATGAACCATGCTGGCATTGGGCTAAGGGCAAGTGTCGGTATGGAGACAAATGCAACAAACGCCATGATCCTCATCTATTCAACACTGCTCCAAACACCGAAGCACCAAGCTCAAAGGCTACTCCTGCACTTGTCCATGATTGGAGTGATGATGAAGAGACGTTCCATAAGGTTGCATCGAACGTGGTCAAGAAGAAGGTCAGATTTGATGAGTCTAAGACTCACGTTCAAACTTACATAAAGAAGGACTTCGTGAAGTGCAATCGGAAATCCCAAACCGTCTCCAAAGGTCATGATAAAGTTGGTAAGCCCACTGATCAGATAAGGAAAGATGAACAATGGTCTTATTCATGCAGGTTAGCGTCGAGCCGAGGGAAAGCAATGGCTATTCTGATCGATGAGAAGGGTGAACACAGTGACATTGATGAAGTCCTGGTCATCGTCGGCCCTAGCCTGGACATTCTGATCAGACTCGACATCGAGGACGGTGAGGTGTCCAGGGAAGTCTTTGTGGAGAACTATGTTCAGCATATTGAAGGTCGATATGGTAAAAGGGGCAACACAATGTGTATCACTGTTCCTGTTGAGGAGAGAGATAAGAGATTCATATTGGATTCTGGAAGTGGTCATGATCTCATTTCATCCACGCGAATAAGTAGAATGGATCTCCCAACATACGATGACAAAGTCGTCAACTTCCATACAGCAAATGGGGTAACATGTTCGACCAAACGTTCAAGCATCAAGTTCGAGGCATTCAGCGAACCAGCAGAAGATCACATCCTGGAAGACACACCTTCTGTGCTCTCCATGGGAAAACGATGCGTTGATCTTGGTTACTCATTTGTATGGCCGACTGGAAGAACTCCATTCATGTTAGATCCCAACGGCAACATCATCGAGATGACCGTCAAAGACTACATTCCCTACGTGAGCGTCGATCAAGAGAAGAGAAAGTTGAATTCTTCTTGTGTAGAAAAGGTCATGGCAGTTCTTGATGACGGATGCTCAACGTCGGAAGGTGAAGGTCTTTTGGTCATTGATGGAGAAAGTGGGGATGAGCTTGAGGATCTTTCCGACTCCGTTGGACGATCCGATGTTAAATCTCCCAAGAGATCAATGAAGAAACGTAAGAAGACAAGATTAAGAAGTTATCAACATGAAGTGGCTGTTGGAAGTGACGCAGGTGATGCTGAGGAAACGTCAGGCTATGCCGATGAATATGCCGAGTTTGAGGACGACGGATACGATCCCAGCATTGCACCTGATGATATTCATGAAGATCATCAAATTGAAGTTGAAGAAATTCCTGAAGATGGAGGAGGTGAAGATGACGATGATGTCATTGATGTTGATGAGGAAGATGGAGGAGTCCGATTGAGTAAGAGGGGAACTTTGAAGAATGAAGCAAGGTCGAAGGTTCACCTTCTAACTCATCGCTACAAGAACCCTTACTGTGAGTCTTGCGTGCGTGCCAAGATGAAGCACAGGAAAACGTTCAGAGGTGCATTTCAGCGTAAACTCACAAAGTTTGGGGACCTGATCACATTCGACTATGTTGACAATCGTCGCATTGCTGAACAGGACTATGGCGACGACAAAACCATCTTTGTCATCAGGGATAGATATACAGGGATGCTTCAGTCTTATCCTTCTGCCAGAAAGGACACGGACGCCGTTATACGGGCGGTCAAACAGTTCATGGGCCGTCGCAAGATTCGAGAAGCATACTCCGATGATGCCCCACAATTCGACAAGGCAATGAAGATCCTGAAGATCCCAGTGGACACTTCCTTGGCCGGAAAGACCAAGCACAACTCTCTTGCAGAAAGAACTAACCAATTCGTGCTCGTGGCAACAACAACCTGTCTACTTGAGGCAGGGATTCCACCATGCTTTTGGATGTATGCCATCAGATGTGTGAGCCATCTACTCAACATCGAGCCCAACGACGATGAGGTGAGTTCTTGGTGCAAACTTCATGGAGAAGAATTCAAAGGGAAGATGATACCCTTTGGTGCCCTCGTGTACTTCAAGCCCAGTGGTTCACGTGAACGAGAACAACAACACAAGTTTGACCCCATGGGAATTCCCGGAGTGTTCGCCGGATACTCCATTGGTCCCGGGCTCCATTGGTCAAGAAAGTACAGGGTATGGGCACTATGTGATTGGAGTAAGCAGAACTTGGCCTATGATGCGGAGAAGCCCATCGCCAAGCTGAGGACTCCACACTATACCGAAAGGGTCGAACTAAAGGAACCCCTTGAATTCCCATGTAAGTTAGAGTATGAGAGGATTAATGTTTCCATTGAGGGATTAAAAGTGAAAGATCGTCTTGAAGGAAACCCAGAAATCCTACCACCACCTCCACCAGATGATGATGATGATGGTGGAGATGATGACGATGGTCACGGTGGTGGTGGTGTACCTTCGTCGAAGGTCCCACGGGAGCCAACTGAGGGAGAGTTGGAAGCTGAAAGGCACCTTGACGCTATGTCGGAAAGATTGGGACCACCAGGTATCGATAAGCCAGCACATCCAGACCTTCATGTTCCAGAAGGAGGGCCAGAACATTACTCCGTTGGGAAGGCCGGGGATGGGATCGTATACCTGAATGACGATGGTGAATGGGTGAAACTCAATGCTCGCGGTCATCCATATCGTATTGATGAACGTGGTTTTCGCAGAATATCAACTACTCCAAGGCCTTCAAAATATACCCCTGACGAGTGGAGGAAGATGTCACCAACTGTCAGAAAAGGGATCGCCAAGGCCGAAGAGAAGAAGCTTGAAGCAGAAAAGGAGAAGAAGAAAAGCGATGCGAAAATCAAGGAAAGTGAAGAGCGAGCAAAGAGAAAAGAAGAAAAGAAGAAAGAGAAAGAAGCAAAGAAAGCCAAATCATCTAAGAAAGATGACAAAGACGATCACGTTTCTGGAGTGGCCATGTCCCAAGACCATGTCCGAAGAGGCAAAGTTTTTCAATATGGAAAAGGGTCTAATTCTCCCGTCGGGAGAGGGACCTTTGCCTCTGCTCCATGCTATTCAGATCTATCAGACACTGATGTACCTGATGATGATGACTTCTTGATGGAGTGGGACGAGTGGTCGGAGATCGAGAAGGGCAAGGGGCCAAAAGCCACTTGGAACAACGACAAAGTGTATGACTTCAACCAGGGGAAAGTGGTGGCTGCTGCGACATTGCACAACACCAACGAAGTACCCCAAGACGCTCGTGGCCTCAGTGATGTTTTCCTTCCATTTCCATGCATGCCATGCATTAATCATTGTGATGATCATCGAGAAAAGCTAGCTTCAAATGGTGATGGAATCAATATCAACAAGATGTTCAACACTGCAGTGGCTAGACCTGTTGGTCGAAAGGAAATGATGGAAAACGATGATGCACGTAAAGCTATGAGGAAGGAATGGTTGGGTCAACATGCTGCTGGAGTTTACGATTTCAGTGTCATTAGAGAATATGATGACGTTGTTCGTGAAGCAAAGGCAAACAAGACAGAGGTTCACATGGCCAGAGTGCATGGTATCTGTGTTGAGAAAAATTACCAGTTGCCCGCAGGAAGCCCTAGTAGAAAATTCAAAGGCCGAGGTGTCTTGCTTGGTAATCAGGTGAAGAACCAATTCTGGGAGGCTGCTTTCTTCCAGGACTTGGGCAATTCCCCAGCTACTTTTGAGGCATCGAGATGGGCTGATTTCTATGGGTGTCTTCATGGCCATAATGTAAAACTTGCCGACGCTATTCAGGCGTACATTCAAGCAAAACTAACCGGACCACCATGTTGGGTTGAGCTACCCGAAGATGCTTGGCCAGACGATGTCGATATTCGAAAGTTTCCGTAGACCAGTTGTAAGATTGGTTAAAGCTTTATATGGTCACCCCGATTCGGGAACAATGTGGGAACAACATTGTGATCAGAAAGTTCGAGAACTCGACTTCGTTCCTGTTGGAGAAGAATGGCCTTCAATGTATTTTCACAAGAAACTGAAGTTACTTCTTGTCATCTATGTAGACGACTTAAAGCTGGCAGGACCGGAAGAGAACCTGACTAAGGGTTGGGAGATGCTTCGATCAAAACTCAACATCGAGCCCGAGACTGACTTAGGACTCTATCTTGGTTGTATTTTGAGAAAGGGATCTACCAAACTTCATGATGGAACCCCGGTGTCAACTATGACCTATGACATGGAAGGTTTGTTGAAACTGTCGGTTGAGAAGTACTTAGACATTGTTGGAAAAGATACGAAGCTGAAACACGTATCCACTCCAAGTCTACCTGAAGAAACAAAGAAGCACAAGTCTAGAGCACCATGTCCCGGGAACCCCAAGAACAAGAAGGTATGTCCATGGTGTACTCATGAATTTGATCCGGACGCTCCATTGTTTTATGAACAAGGAACCCAAGGGGAAGACGTCTCGCCTGGGGAGTCTGAGAGAGGTGCATTAGCGCCACACGCTGCTAGCGTATTGATGAAGCTGCTGTACGCGGCGAGGATTGCTCGTTTTGATCTGCTTCGTTCCATTAATTCCCTGGCCAGGAATGTAACAAAGTGGACCATTGATGACGATGCAAAGTTGTATCACTTAATGTGCTACGTGAATTCCAGCCTATCTAAAAGAATGACCGGATGGGTTGGGGACAACTTCAATGAATTGACATTGTCTTTATTTGCTGATGCTGATTTTGCAGGGTGTGCCCAGTCTTTGAGATCAACTTCAGGGTCTCATATGCATATCCAGGGTAACCACACATGGTTTCCTTTGTCCGGGGGCAGCAAACGGCAAGGATGCGTAAGCCATTCGACGCCTGAGGCTGAAATCGTGGCAGCCGATGTCACCCTCCGTACTATGGGTTTGCCCGCAATGAGCATCTGGGAAACGCTGACGGGAAAGTCGCCCAAATTATTGTTCCATGATGACAATCAGGGCATGATCGGTGTAGTCAGGTCGGGTCGTAACCCCACTATGCGGCATCTTGAGAGGACCCATGGCATAGCCATTACTTCCCTCCATGAACATTTTACTCGGGAGAACTACGTACTCATGTATGAGGTGACCTCGAAAATGGCCGCTGACATTCACACCAAAGGTTTCAAGAATCCGTTGGCATGGAAAAGAGCATGTATGCTCATCAACCTGTTGGACCCTGGTGACATCGGTACGAAAGATCTGCTCGATATGGTCTCACCCACCACGGATGTTGATACCACTGTCCGACAAGTGTTTCAAACCAAAACTCAAGATGTTCCAAATTTTCCGTATACCGAAATACCTATTCTACCACCTGAGGTGTATCAGAAGGGTCTTTCTGGTAAAGAACAAGTACAACAACTACCTGGTATGGATCCCATATTGGTTGTTAAGACGCCAACTTTCTTTAGAAAGCGACCACCTGGTGTATCATTGCCTCATGATTGTTTGAGAAGTACCTGGATACTTTCTCATGGCAAATGGATCAAGGTTGAGGATCGAGTTCCACCCGTTCAACAACAAGACCGTTTTGATCAATGGGTAGAACGAGCTTGTTTCCAATACCATCCGTGTCAATTTAGTATATCACCGTCGGTGATTACTAGGCAATCAGCTGGTGTTGTCTCACCGGGACACCTGGCGTCAACAGCACGACAAGGGCTCCATGCTGCTGCGGTGCCGAATCGTCAGACTCCAGTCCTGAAGTATCCTCAGTTAACTGTGGGGGTAGGTCAACTATTTTGTCATCAATCCCATGGAAATGAACCCACAACCATTCATGCAGCTCCGTGTGGTACTGCTCGGGTGATCAACACGCTCCTTCGAGTTGTTCATGGGGGGAGTTCTGGATGGGGTAGTCTTCCAATGGGATTTCCTCCGTCGGGGGACCCCGATGATGATCCATATCCCACAGAAAACAAAGATCCCAATCGACGACGAATTGTATTTGCCGGTGGTGACGTGATTGCTGGTAGGGTATCAAAAGACAAAGCCTATAACCCCTCAACGTCGTCAAGAAAGGGAAAGAAAATATCCAAAAATGAATGTGATCAAGATGAATGGATATGGAAGGATGAAACAACATTGACGAGAGTGCACAAAGTACCAAGAAGAAAGATGTTTACCCCCAAAGAGGCTGACTTTCTGCCATGTAAGCTGAGACGGTTTAGAGATGAACGGGAAACCAACCAAGTGTTTCAGTCAAGTGGGAGATTGATCCACGACTCATGGAGATTGGCGGGGAATAACATCGAGAAGACCAATAAAAGAAATGAATTTTGGACAGGGACCACTACCTTCAAGATCATATCCAATGCAGACATCAAAGATGTGATGGACAGCGGGTCTGATGTGGAGGACAGGGCATCGTGCCAGGACACTGTGGTCACCTGTATCCTTGATGGGAACATGAAAATCATTCCATTGGATGACATGTTTATAGCCCATCATTACAAGTTGAAGCATGAGACCAGAAAACAAAATGATTGGGATATTCAGATGACACTACATCGAAAGAATGGGAAGATTCTGACATATCACTTCAGGCAATCTTATGCTGATTTTCTCGGGAAGATACTCAATGACGTTGTCATATCGCTCAACGTATATGAGATGAAAGATGATGTCCCATGCCTGCTCCTTATGTGTGCCGAAACGCAAAGTATCATCACCAAGATTCACAAACAAAGTCGGTTTAAGATGATGCATGTGGTCACAATTACCGAAGATGACAACCTCATGTCCAACTACGGAAGGGCGAAATGGAGACGTTGCATCAGGGGCCCTAGTGACTGCGTGTTCTTTGCGGGACCTTGCACCGGTGGTTCACCGTGGAATCGGTTAAACAAAAATGTGAGTGAGGTCACGGCACACAACATCAGAATGAAAGCACTTCTATATTGGGAGCTATGGGAAGAGTTCACATTGTGTCTGCAGCGTGTACATGTTTTGCATGCCATGGCATTGTTGGAACTACCTCGGGGATGCGACTATTGGAATGACGAGAGAATGAAGTTTCTGATCAGCGGGACCCAGTCGACTGTGCATGACTTTGATGGATGCATGTATGGTTTGAAATCACAATTCAAAGATGTTGGGACCGCAATCAAGAAACCATGGAGGATCGTATCATGGGGGGTTGAGTTCTTTGACTTGCATGCAAAATGTGATGGCTCACACACTCACGGTCAATGTGCGGGTAGAGAAACACGTGCAACACAATTATATACCGAGAAGATTGTCAGATGTATCCTTCGAGGTGTCACAAATCAAATGTTGATTAACAACGTTTACGGAAGGAGATATCGACCAAAGGTTTTGGATGAGGAAGATCACCATAAGTCGAAGTCATGTGCATGTGTCATTGTGAACGACTATGAATGCGACACCAATGTGAAGACCATCAATGAACAGTTATTCATTAACTTCATCACCCAACAAGGCGGTGTGAAGGTGAAGCTGAGGCTGTATCCACGTCGTGGATCGCTCTTGGTGGATCCGGATCCCGTTGAAGGTAGACTGAAGGTGAAGTCAGGCTGTTACCTGCGTCGTTGGTGCACCTTGACGGATCCGGATTCTCCTTGCCTCATTTCGGTCTTCGCAATGGCTGGAACTGACCTTGTAATCCCATCAGCGGCCAAAGGCATCAGCTTACTGAAGTCAACCCTGTCCCTCATCCAGGAGAAGAAACAAGAGCACAACCTTCCTGCTCCATTCTCAACCTATGAGGAGGCAAACTTCAGGGGCTACAGGGATAAGGACCTCGACGAATGGTTGGATCGAGTGAAGATTTCTCCTCCTGTCGTTGTGGCCTTAGCTTTTGTCATGGATAGAAGTGGCAGAGCATTCGTAACTCATGCAATCAGGTTGCTCATGAAAATGTTGTCAAAAGTGACCAACGAGAATGAGTTGAAGATGTCTGCCATCAGTTTCATTGACAAAGGGGCCCGATTATCAAAGTTGGTGGAAGGGGCCGCCAGAAACCCAGAGGAGAAGAGCATCATGCAGCTTTTGTGCACCTTTGAGTGTGCGATTAGAATAGATGAACTATGGGACACCCTCAAAGACCACTACACCGGGCAAAATAGTATGATCAACAAGGAGATCACGGTTAAGGGACTACGTGACAAGATTGCAAATACGAGTCCAACACACCTCGGATCCTTGAACCAAACATACCCTCCTTATGGGAGTTCATGTTACCAAATCCGGAAGAGGACGAACTTCGAGGAGATTGCCCGTCGAAAGTGGGAAAGATGGTCATTTGAAGCGATGCAACGAGAGGCACCTGGCCCAGATGAAGTTGAGGACCGCATCAAATTCCTGGTCAACATCATGTACGAGGAGAGCTATAGCCTAGGCTACGCACTCCGACGTCACAACGCTAGAGCGACAAGCAGCCAGGGTAAGACCATCATTGTCCAGAATGTCCTGGAAGACTGGATGTCGATGAGCTATGATCTCAGCTTGGAGCGGACGGCAGCTGTCGTCCATTTACAAACCATACTCATGGTCTCCAAGATGCTACATGAGTGGATGACACGATTGGAGAACTTCAAATCCATGTCACACTTGAGCGGGATCATCAAGGCTGATCTGGTCAGAATGAAGCAGGCCATTGACCTCCGCGACGACCTATGGGAGTTGGGGGGCTACAACATCGAGAGGGCCGATCAGGGCATGTTCGAGGAGGTGGAGAAACGAAACAGGACATTTTCCTGTATTCGCGACTATGTGACGACTACTGCCACCACCCAGATGGGCCAAGGGGCCACAGAGGTCTCCCACATCGATGGCTGGGACATTCCGCTGATGCCGAAAGACGGCAGAAACCCTCCAAGTCAACCGGATCATCCAGGTTGGGATCCTTCACCTATCAGAATGATGAATGACAAGCAACAGGGGGAAGCCGATGCACAGCGGGCACAACAGCAACAACAACAGACTGGGCCTAGTAGTTCCACCGCCGGTGGACACGATGGTTACAGCTCTGCAGCTGGGAGTGCACCACCACCAAAAGCTCCACCATCGAAGGCAAGGCCATCTACACCTCCCGCGAGAAAGGACTGGGTAATTGCTCGGGTACCAAACGGATATCTTTTCAGGACATCCTCAATGCCCGATCAAAGGAACTCAGAGTTCATCACATCGGCATGGATGGACGAGCGGGATCACTTCCTATTGTCAATCATCCAAGGCCCAGCAGCTCAAGCTGCCAGCACTTCGGGTTCAGCACCTTGGGCACAGTATTTGAGGAGAGTGACCGCATATGCTTGCATGGTCTTCGGAATCTGCAATCCGGCGGTCGTAACGGAGGACACGGCGTCCACCATCTCCGAGAAGGATTGGCTGAGGTGCTACAGCCACATCGTCCGCAAGTACATGCTGACGCGGACAGGGTGCTATTTGCCGACTGCAGGAATGCTCATGATGCTAGGGCATCACGACGTGAACGTCGCCAACCAATCCGACTTGGGCCGCATCAAGAAGATGATCACCAACCCGCTTGCTTGCAGGATCATCGAAGCACCAAACGGTCCAAGAGATCATGACATGTTGGCAGGTGACTTCAGGGCTGGAACGACCATCCTTATCACCGACCTGATGTTCCGCGTGGGAACCCAAAGTGGGACGCATGGCATCCAAATGGGATTAGCTGACATGGGATGGGAAAGTGTTGAAGTATTCAAGATCCATGATTCCGAATCAGAACGACCACTTCAGCAATTCCTGGACACGCTTGACAAGGTCAAGCAACATCTCAGCACTGATGCCGTCGACGATGGCCAGATAACTGTTCACCTTTGGTTGTCATTGCAATTCCTTCATGAACAAAAACCACCTCATTGTGTCATGCTTGAAAACGACTTCAAGAATCAGTTTGTCAAAGGGGTGCTCGATCTTGACCAAGTCACATCCCGACCCCTGATGGTCGCCATCAACAATGACTCCATGTTCAACGGTATGGACTCTGTCACGTCAAGACTCGCAGATGAGCTGATTGAGAAGATGAGGCTCCAAGGGATCTTGGTGACATCGGACCAGAGAATGTGGCGGTCGATGTATTCACAATTTGGAAAACAATATCCAATATTGAGTACGACCAAGAAGGGGACTTTGGGAAAGACGGCAATTTGGTCTGTAATCGAGAAGAATCTATTTCGCCAAAGAGTTTTCCTCATGTGTGCCACGAACCGGGAATATGTATCCGTCCTCAACGAGGGGGCATTCAAACCCGACGAATCTGGCATCAACACCAAAGTGTTGGAGGATATGACTGGACCGACTGAGGCGTTCAGGATTGCAAGTGGCGAAATGACCCCGGGTGACTATGCAAATGATGACACAACAATTTTCCAGCGAGGCCCTGGAACCGCCGTCAACAGATTCACAAAGGACAAGAGGTTCAAGACCAGTTGGGTTGAACCAGTAGTCGGCACCCATGAGCTGGAACCAGTTGTTTCCGATCGATGCATGTGGTTCACCATCGACAAGGAGAATTCCGACATCTTATGCGGAAGCTGCAGAAATGCGGTGACGATGGATGAGGTCGAGACATGCCAGTCGAGACCGACCCATTGCATTAATTGCTCCGCCAATACCCAGGACCATTACAAGCGTTCAGCTCCAACACTGGAGGCCAGGAAGTCCGTCCTACTCCTTGCGGCCAGATTGAAGGTTGCATTCGAGGATCTTGGTGTTGACATTGTTGACATCAATCAAGGATTTCAAACTTGGCTCACATTTACTGCGTCTTCGTTGATTTCAAATGCATCGTTGGCGTATGGGGAGCACTTGATGAAATCTCTATCTCACATGGGAGGAGTCAGAATTTCGAAGAGGCAAGCTCTGGAAATTTTCCGGAACGGACGCGGCAAGCAATTCAGCATCTATCGCGAAAGAGTTTTTGATGAAGTCGCGAAGAAGTGGCTATTGATCTACAGAGTCACAAAGGATTGCGGAAATGTCGCATACAAAGACTTCTTCGAGAAGGTCGCCGTTCCCGAGGTGAAGGAGAGGAACGAGATCTTTGGATTCTCCCGTGCATCTGCCGAGAAAACTGGAGACATCATCGAGTTCTGGCTTGGTGTCTTGGATGTGGCCAATATGGCCAAAGGAGTTGTTGATGTTTTCAATGCCAGTGTTGATCCAGCTGAGTATCTCAATGGATTGGAAAAGGCATTGGCTCAATTCACATCGACATCCAGAACCTCGAGCACCATCAATGACAAGAGACGGGGATCCTTCGACTGCACACTGCAGACCGCAGAAGCCGAAAGGGTCATGAAGCTCATCCACGCAATCCCCGGATATGAATCGCTGGCCAACTTCTGCTGCCTCACGGAATGGGAGAAGGATCAGGTATTCTCTCATTATCGAAGGAAGAACAACATCACAGGGGATGATGCCAGCATGGGCGCTGATGCCGATGCCAAGCCAGGTGACGAGTCGTCGGCTCACCCTGGGGAGGAGGAAGCTGATGAGCCAGCAAACGATCCCACCGATGTGGTCAGGGACTCAGAGATTTCCGGGAAACAACAACTTTTGGATGCGTTGGGAAAACTCTTCACTGTCTCTGAGGATGTCAACGTGTGCTTGTATTGTGGTAGCACCAAACATGGCCATCTTGAATGTGAACATGAGAAGAGAGATGAAGTCAGAAAGGTGCTAAAGGCCGTCCGAGCGTCGCTTGAGGCTGATAGTCCCACATCTGATGACGTCGATATGGAGCCTCCTGAGCACAAGAAGGACGGTTCAGGTGCTACTGAAGGGTCGGGGCAAACAGATGAACCTACAAAACCGAGGTTTAGTGAACACCAGTGGTATGACAGCATCAGAACTATGTCTGAAGTTGGTGACCTCGATGAGTATGGTAGGTTCTGCATCGAAGGACGTGATGTTACAAAGCTGGGACCACAGAACGTTGTTGACCTCAACGAAGTGATCCGAGACGCTATTGTCAGAGGAGGAGGCGACACTTGGTCAGTGCCAGACTTCATGGCAAGCTACTCTGACAACAACATCAGGAAGACCTTCTATAAACGAGTCGAGGCGCCGCAAGATGGTTTCTTGAAAATCATCCCGACGACGGGGGCCCATTTCTTCAACTGCTCTTACTTTGGCGGTGTAGAATATGCGGCCAATTACCGCTTCGAAACTGGCAACCGACTCGACACCTATGAGGACAAGGTGAGTACCTCACTAAACAGGATCCTACGGCACAATGTGGGGAAGGTATCAGAGCAGCAGAGTCTGCCCTGCGATGACGCCGGCTGGGTGCCCATCGAGGAGGTGCTCAAGTGTGAGTCCATCTGGAGGCACGAGTATGCACGCTGGCCACATGTATTCCTTGCCCCAAAAGGAAGAGCAAACGATCAGAGTGCATGGAATGTCAGTGAGGCGAACTTTCGCATGACATTGCTCTTCAAGATCATGTTCCACTGTGCCCGGTACGGACGTCGTGTGCGTGAACAAGTCTTGGCATTTGGGATCAACAAGGATATTGATCGCCGCAGCCTGACGTGCATTGACAACAATGTCGAAGCGGACACGCACATCCCTGATGAAGGTCTACTGCTCTACCCAGTGGCGGTCCGTGCTCCTACGGGGCACAAAGAAGGATCTTCAAGAGACGACGTTTCATTGCTGTCCTCGTTGCTTTCACATCCAATAGCACCCAACACCATTCTGTCATTACCGGTCTGTTTTCACATCACCAAGAAGACCAACCTCCGAAGCATTTGGAGGCAGGGATTAATTCCAGGAGGTCTTGGAGAAGGTCATCGGATGTTCACGTTCTTCAACCCGTATGTGCCATGGGATCACAGATCATGGACCATAACGAAGAGCGTTGATACGCGCAAGGGGGACTACATTTGCTTGTTCATCCCGACCGAGACCTTGATGGTGGAATATGGCGGTCGACTAACTGACTCGGGACAGATCGTTTCACCAAGGATCATCCCGTTCTCGGCAATCAAAGGAGGATGGATTCAGGACCCCACTTAGAGGGTCGAATGGTGTCCTTTGTGCAACGTTTTGCTTTCTTACAACGTCACATGTTGTTTGCAGCAGAACCTTGTTGTTTGTAATGGGAAAGTTTTCCGCAAATTAACACTCTTATCTTGCAATATCTTGCAATGCATCTGCATGCCATGGGCAACAATTGCCATGCGCGCATGAAGTTTGAACTTCAAGATGTCGAGGTTCCAAGGGGCATCAACAGTGAAAGTTGCTCCGCTGCCACATGTGGCAAAGCAGTGTTGGTTATGGAGAAACCAGACACGCAGCAAGCAGTGCCGCAAGCAGTTTGTCAGCAGAAAAAGTCTTTTTACCGTTTTATGCGGGTGAGATTGCTTCTGCGATCTGCAGGGCCGATGCCCAAACCCTGGCACGCTCTGTTTTCTGCCCTATGAGCATTTCATTTTTGAAACTTCCGCCTCCGGCTTGCCCGGCTATATACTACTTGTATTGTATCCATCTAAATACAAACAAGACACACACACACACCACCCACACACACACACACCATAAATACATATCTAAATGTTTATTACATTCGGGTCGCATACATCATGTTAGTCCGTTTCTTCGCAGGCAACTGAAACATGGACCTATTGCTGACTGGGTCATGGCGCATAAACCCCAATATTTATAATTAAGACGTCTTTTTATCTGAGGAAATTGCATGGGTTTAAAACTAAAAATTGGGTGAGTCCACAACCAGCATGCAATGCTTAAATCCAAATATATAATGTATGTAATATCGGAGAACCAAAAATAAACACCTGGTCATTGTTTTTACCACCCATGTATGGTGAATTTGGGAGTGTTCTTAGTGTTCTTGGGTTTACCACATTAGTTTGTTTGTGGTTTTGCCACTAAAAGTTTATACCACCCATATGTTGATTTCCTGTGAAGCCATTTGGCTAATACAAAGGTCATGGAACCCCAAAAATCACAGGGAGGGATGACATCGATGGTTTTGGCATGCACCAAACCCAAGAAATATACATAAATGTACATCCCTGTATGGTGAAAAAAAAACAATCCTTTTTGATTCCATTTTTTCCCAATGACAGACCGGTGGATTTCAATCCCAAAAAAGCACCACTGCGTGCCCCAAGCTTGGAGTGAATTCTTTTTCTCGTCCATGAGCTGCCGTCTACAGCATGCTCCCGTTTGAGAAGTCCTGCAGGTGCCATCCCACCCCCAGCGCTTTGCAGCCATCGGGTTTCGTTTCAAGATGGATTCAGCATGGGGAAACGCATGGAAACAAAGGAGCGATCACAACTGTTTGTATGTCAAGGCATGTCAAACAGAAAAGATATATCGGGAGGCTTGATTTGTCGTGTTGACATTCAAGGAAATATACGGTTATAAGTTGTAAAGGGTCGAACTTATTTCCAAATGACGGACTTTTGGGCTGAGTATGGAAGGAATCTATGATCTAATACTTGTGTTGCTAGGCGTGTTGCCAAGTTCACGGATGGTTTTCTTTCTGTGCATTTATCCTCCCTAGCCATTTGGCTGTTGAAGTTGTAAGGGGGGTGCTGTGCTTTGCAAGTGTGACCATGGATGAATCTCCGGATGGACAACTCCACATGGCCATGCAATCGTGGAAAAGCGTACGTCGCTAGGATTGAACAACCACAACAGAAATATTGAAAATGGTGTTCACACTTGCACTTGGTTTGATAAACATGAAAACGTTTGGATATGCGAGTTTGTTTTTCAAGTTTGGCCTCTTTGAAGTTGATTGGCTTGTTTCATCTAAGGTCCAGGGAAAATTGAATGGAAGGCAGCTGATGTGAGGTCTATGGCTTTTAGTCTCAAGACGGGGTTGCCTATCAGTGTTGCGCAAGTGCTTGGTCCAGAGTGGCGTGGTGGGGCGTTGGTGCAACTAGATGATACCCTTACCCGCCCCGGTAGTGAAGACCTGGTTCTCAACCACTGTTGGGTAAAACCTTTCGTTCAAAGATTTCGGGATCGAGTACCTTCCTCGTTTTTCATCACTGACGTGTTCTTGATGCTTGACAAGATCTTCTCTGTTGGGGGTACCACGTTGCTTTGTCCGCTTGAAGAAGGGGACTCCAAACAAAGTTTGGCTGGCAACGAAGCCAAGAAAATCAAGCTTTTGATTGGCGCCTTGCGGGGTCTATGGAGATCCAGTAGTTTGGCTCCAGTACTTCAATGTTTTGTTCTGAGGTATTTGTTTTTGTGATCGGACCCACCAAGCCTTATAAGGTAGTTGAACTCGTTTTTGTTTTTCTTCAAGTTTTTTAAATAGCCTAGGCCTAGGTTGAAACCAGTTGAAACGCTTTTGCAGCATGTTGCAGGCAACACCGGTGGCCATCCCAAGATTTGTGAACTCAAATCTCTTTTGCTCCCATCCCCAACAAGGGCCAAGGCGAGGCCATGTGTTTCCAGTTTGTGACTCTACAGGTTTTTCTGGCACAAAACTATATAACACGTCGAACTTTTCCAACAAGACCACCATATATGTTGCAACACAAAACATTTTGACATTCAGTTCAACTTCATCCCATAAGGGGGCTGGCTTGCAGGCCAAAGCGGCTGAACCCCTTGCAGCGGCTAAGCAGGAAGAGGCGGAGTCGGAGTCTATGGCCAGTGGTGACGAGGAAGGGGATGCTGGGGTTGGTGAGCAAGGTGAGGTGTCATGTGAGTCGCTCCAAGATTCCGATGGAGAGGATGTGGTTGGGTCTAGCCAGAGTGGCACTGAGAAAGGGGGGTCCACGGGTCATGATGATGCCAGTGAGGATGATAATGATGATGATGATGATGATGAAACATCGCCGTCCCAAGCTACTACGCTCATTGCTGGTGGAGTTGAGGATTCACAGACCTTTCAGACCCCAGAACGTGAGAAGACATCTGAACCTGAAGATCGTTTTTCAACACCCGTTGAAGTTCCAAAGCAGTTTTCACCAAACGACCTGACCGAGATGTGCATTACCTTGCTACAATACATCTCCCGAACCCATCCAGACATTGCAAGGTATCATCGGTAGCATTATGGTTGTTGGGTTTTCTCGACTTATTTGGTTTATAAGTTTATCATATGGGGTAAGGGTCATATGCTATGAAGCTTCTATTCGCCAATGGCCTGACTTACTGAGGCACCGGGAAGTCGTGGTCTACATGCGTCATTGCGAGTGGGCATTCCAAAGGTTTGGAATCGCAGCAAGCGGGTGGCTTTCCACCAGGGAACATTGGTGTGCTTGGCTGGATCGCTTCAAGTCAGGTGGTGGTAAGCAGGCACCATGAGCTCATCGTGTTACTTTTTCCTTTCTGTTGTTCCAACAAGATTCTTTTTTGTAAAAACTAAGTTTTGACTCGGCCATTGCAGAAATTCATACATGGTCGCTTCACATTGGCAAATTTACACTTAGGTTGGTTCACCAAAAAAGGCACATTTTATGAAAGATTTGTGGGGGCCTTTTTTGGGGGACCAACCCAAGTGGAAAATTAGCACTTCACATGTTCAAAGCTTGTAAACTTGTTTTTTTCTGCGCAGGATCTCTCGCCAACTTCCCATGCGGAGCTCACGCAACAGCACCCTCATGGCCGGGCTGCTGAAGCTGCCCTTCAACGGAAGCATGAGGCCGAAATGGTCAGGAATGCCAAGGCTTGGCAATTTGCGCATCTGTGCAATGTTGTTCAACTGTGTTGGTGGTGAGGGTGTTTGTTGGTAGGTTTTGCTATCTTCCTAGCAAAGTATTTGCATGGGGATCCATGGTTTTAAGTGAGTTGATACTGTGTGGTTTTGTGAGGCCGGGGTGGAGGAGAATCCGGTCAAGAAGGTTTTGCAGATTGCCAAGGAGAACGCTGAGAAGGGGGTTGGGAAGGAGTACAAGGGTGAAGTTGGCAAGATCCCTAAGCTTGCTCGGCTTTCATCATCGGCCGATCTCATGGTGCCAAAAGTCTTACAGTCAAGTTTGCCAGGTCAAAGCGTTGGTATCCAGACTGTCTTTCGGAAGGTAAATTAGTTAAGATGTTTTTCCAAACGATTTTTCAATTTCCCAAAATCGGTTTCTTTTCTTCGGAAACAGTTTCGCCATCCAACATCATGGAAGGCCAGTCTAATCAAGTCCAATCCCTGTCAAACTGAGTTTTACGGCAGTTAGATATTATTGTTCCCATCCAGCTCAGGCTAAGGGCATGAAACGCTTCAAGGAGGAACAGTCGGGTGGTGATGGTGAACCTTCAGAACCTTCCAAAAAGGTGCCCAAAGTTTCTTCTGATGGAATGTTTCGCGATTATGATCTATGCAAGTTGGGAGTCCCACAAAGCGCTTGGCCCCAACAATCTAGGGTGAACAATGGAGCACATGGATACACAGTTGTGTCCAAGTGCAATTCATCAGTGCTTTGTCGCGATTCAAAATTTTTGGCCATCCCTTATGTTTTGTCACTCTGACATGTAAAAAAGTTCACATCAAAAGATTTTTTCCTTGAATGCGGACCCGTTTAAAATTTGGGATGTTGTTCACGACATGATCCATCAAATATAATCTTTCAACTTCAGCGGACTTCCATCTTGAAGATTCCCCAAGTGTAAATCTCCAAGGGTTGAGAAGTGATGTCTAACAAGTTTAGAAAGACCAGGCTTCATCCCAAATCAATCTTCACCTGGTCAATCCCCTCCATGTCCGTCCTGAGGCAATCGAAGTCTTGCTGAAGACACATGCCTTTGTCGTCAAGCGCGTGGCTCCTGGCGGTGGCGAAGGCTGTCGCAAAGGGCAGGTATCTTGGAAGAAACATGGCTCTGTTCAGAAGGCGTGGGAAGCAGCCAGGGCAAGTGCTAACTGGCCTGAAGATTGAACCTCCCAGTTGTTTGAAAACGGGTTGGCTCTGCGCACAATGTGCTAGAGTCTTTGGGGATTTGGGTTTACTACTTTCACCACTTCTTGACAAAAAGGGAAGTGCAAATATAGCGTCTCTAGCTTTCAGGGTAGGCCGGTTGGGAGGCAACTACTGTGAACCAAATTTTGAATGTCACACCGTAAAGGAAAACTGAATTCTATTTGAAACCTTGTCACTCTAAATCATTTTGTTTTAGTCTTAGTTGGTTTCCCAACCAGTGCTTGGATTCACAGGAGGTGCAATCAAGACTATTGCGGCTTTTCCTAAATCTGTAGTGGACATGTGGGATCACATGTGGAACGCACGGAACGGCAAAAGTCCTCCAGCTTTCATGCGTCCATTGCAAGACTGCCCCAGATATCGAAGCAAACCAGAAGATCGATAGTATCATCCTCAGATCCACGCAGGTGCTACGCTCTGCTTGCGCAGCTCATCTTTGCCAAGGCATTGTGCTGGGTTCTCACCAGTTTCAACTTTCAACTTATTTTGCAAAAAACCGGAGTCAACCATGTGCATGTGATGGACATGTTGTGCAATGTTGCACAAGCCATGTGATGAAACCACTGACCCTTTGACCAAAAAATGCGGGTTTCATCTTGAAGCCTTCGACAATCACCAAACTGAATCTTTTAACAATTTTCCTATTAGTTTGGCACCCCAAAATCTGACCCCCACAACCAACTAAACATGTAGCAAACCTGTAGGAAAAAGGTTACTGAGGGTAGAGTTGTGGGGGTCAGATTTTGGGGTGCCAAACCAGCAGGAAAATTAGAAGAATCTTTGGTTTTTGTATGCAAATTCCATCCTGTAGTTCAAGTTTCCAGGAAACATCTGGCAGCCAGCTACGCAGCTTTGTTTGCTTTCTTAAGGCGGGATTGCAACCGATTGCCACCCCAGAATGGGATGGACTAAAATTTTGAATAGTTTGGATGTGTAATCTTTTCACCCCAAAAGCATGTTCCAGCGGCCGAATTTCATTTTCGACAGTCCCCACACCCACAAATTGAAACACACTTATGATTTGCAATCTCAGCCACCTCGATGTTGCCCTTGCCAAAGACACATCATGGTACAGCTCCGCGGTCCGGCAGCCCATCCATGCAGGTGTCGCAGCAGCCTTTGTCTTTACCTTAAGTTGCCAGCGCAGGCCATTGGAACGGGGATTTGGATTTCAGACCTGCAAATTGGATATCAAAACCAAACAGTAATAAATACTACAGTGTCGAAACTCAATATGTCCCATTCAACTTCAAAATGATATTGCTGAGTTGAACTGAACACATAAGAAACTTGGGTTTACAAGCTGGGTAGATATCGCCAAGCAATACCTTCGTCAGATCCAAACCGGAAAGACTGGACATGTTCATGGCGACAAAGAAGCCTTCAAGCCTCATCCTTTTTCTGGCTCAAATGGAGCATTTTGGGGTCCCGATCTTTCTTGGAACTTGTGTAAAGCCTATAGTCATGGTGAAAGGCATTCCCAGGAAGGTAAAGCAGGCCAGTGCTCAAATGCCATACCGTGCTGAAAAGGATGAGCCCAAGGTGATGCCTACTTCATGGAAGCAAAAGCAGCGGGTAATGGTCGCTGCCGGGCTGCGTGCGATGAAAGCTCCGCTGGTGCGTAGGTCAAAATCCTTGGTTCCACAGGTTCAAACAACATTGGTATACGGGCAAACCAATAAGCAGTTTTCTCCTAGTTAGTCCATGTTAGTCCCTTTACCAATATGAGAACATATACAACCAAGCCCTGTCCTGTTCATTCTTATTTTACTTCTTGGTAAAGGGGGTATAGCTAACCACTTGCTTCATGCTATGTTCAAAAGAGGGTTAGATGGTCGAACTTCCAGGTCCGTCCTACTTCCCCTGTTCCCCTGAAAGGTGGTCATGATGCTAGCCAACCTTGTTTTCTCTTGCCCAAACTTGAGTTGGAACGAGCCGACGGATCACGTTGAGCTGTTTGCCGGTGTCTGCTCGATTACCAAGGGAGAGTGGGAGGAGTGATGGCAACATGCATTTACACCGGGAAAAAGGGTTTGGAAGTAACAGCACAGGTGTGTTATGATTTTCGGCATTGGCTATGTCAAACAATTTGTTTTGCATTGGGATGGTGGTTATATTGAGATGCTGTTATTCAATGATGACCCTCTACCTTTGCCAATTTTCCACTTGGGTTCGCCCCGGAAAACGGACCCCACCAAGTATCAAATTTCCTTTGGAAAACTCAGGAAAAAGCTATTTTTCGGGGGACTTGGTGGGGTCCGTTTTCCGGGGCAAAGCAAAGTGGCAAATTGCCATCTACCTTATTGCCTGCCAAGACATGTTCTTTATGGGTCCTTCTTTGAAATTTCTCCGTTCAAACTTTTGTGGGCCCGATCCCAAAACCTTTTAGAAACCCACTTCAAGAAATAAATATGAAAGGCTTTGAACCTCTCTCGGGGTACGTGTTTCTGGAAGGAGTCCCGAAGCGGCATTGCAATGGATATTGCGTTTGGCCCTGACCAAGACATCTTGTCAGACACGGGATTTTGCAACATGATGTACCAAGTCCTCAACTTAAAGCCCGGAGCAGCCATGTGGGCTGCTCCGGTATGTTCCAGTTGGGTCTTTGTGAAGCTCGGTATACGATCTTTTCCTGAATCAAATTTTGTCATCCTGCATATGGACAATCACCCCAGCAACCAAAATCTGAGATGTTTAAACCCCCAAAGAAAGCCTCCGCGAAGGAAAGGGTTGTTTTTTGTTTTTTGGCAATGCCAAACCAACACCAAAATTACAATTTTGGAAGAGTTATTTGTTAGCTACAAAAGTACAGCATAGCGGCATAGCAACGAAACTTCAAGTTTTCCACAGGCGGCGGAGTCGGGGTTCCTCAGATGACAACCTTATGTCAGAACATGTCAGAACTTGAGTACATTTTTTTTTGAAATTTCATCTCATTCTAGATGACAACTTCATGTCAGAACCAAAATTGAATGTCCTCAAAATGTCGACTTTTTGAGTACCTTCGTTTTTGAATTTTCATCTGTAGTTTTGCTACTCCGGAAAGGACAACCTGACAACATTGGATACCCGATGACATGTACAGAGAGAGAAAGAGAAAATTACGTAAATAGCAGATATATAAATATATGTGTATATACATATCTTTGTAGATTAGATTAGATTAGGTTAGCTTAGCTTAGATTAGATAGATAGATAGAGAGAGAGGGATAGATATATATATATAAGATATCTATCTATCTGTCTGTCTGTCTGTCTGTCTATCTATCTATCTACCTATCTATCTATCTCTCTGTCTGTCTGTCTGTCTGTCTATCTGTCTATCTGTCTATCTCTCTATCTCTCTATCTCTCTATCTCTCTATCTCTCTATCGATCTATCTATCTATCTTTCTATCTATCTATCTATCTTTCTATCTATCTATCTATCTAGCTATCTATCTATCTATCTATCTAATAAAAATCTATATATATATATGGACCTATATATGGACCTGTTTGTTGGATATGGGACGCTCAGATTCCCACAGTAGCGATGTTAGGCAAATTATGTCTGTCGATCCTTGCAGCGGCTGGCCAGCCAAGGAGTCGTGGCAGCACAAAGCGATCAAGCATGAATCCAATGGGTTCCAACAAGCACAGCACCCGATTGGGAAATATCATGGTGGGCCGGGTCGTTGTTTTGCTGCTACTAGCAGCAAGCAAAGCAATTTGGTTCCGCGTCGAGCAACCAAAAGGATCTTTACTTGAAGGACACGTTTTGTTCCAGGCTATGCTCAAAATTCTCCAAAATCTTTGCGTCAAGGTCACCAAGACCACTACATCTCTTTGCTGGTTTGGGGCAGATACGCAGAAACCTTTGTGGGTGTATTCAAGTATCTCGGTGGTTTGACTATCCCCATGTTCTCTCAGCGCAGTTTAGATTCAGTGTGTACATGGCCAAGTCCATTTTCCACTCTCCCAGGTTAACGGAAGAGTTCTCAAATTCAATTGACCATAAAACAAGTGTTTTGATATAACAATATGTAACATATATATGTGCCATTTAGGGTTGTTTGCTAACCCTCTTTTCAGGATACCGACAAGGTTTGGGCCCTGCGATTTCACAACATGGGACAATGTGTTGAGTCTCTAACTTTCTCTTGCCTCCCAAGCATCACAGTCAAAGGTCCAAAGCTTCACCAAGGTACAATGGGCATTCCATTTTGCGGATGTTTACTAATGTTCATTTATCTCCGTTCCTACGTACACAACATATATATATATATTATATATATGGGTCCTCTAGGCAAACCTGAAGCGGACGATGTGAACAACTTTGCCAACCGATCGCTAGTGCCGGCAAAGACTTCAGAGATGGTGATCCACTACAAGGATTCCAAGGGGGTCGACCGCATTAAAGGTGGCCGAGATATGAAGGCATCCCAAGCTTACCCGAAGATGTGTTCTGGCCAAACAGTATTTTGATGTATTTGAATCCAAATTCAAATGGTGAAGCCAATGCCGGGACTATATATCATACGTTATATCCATTTGGATCCTTCGCAGGTCAACCAAACATGTTTGAGTTTAGTTGTGAAACCAAAGCTGTCACACTGAAAAATCAAGGTCACAAGTTGAAAGCTAGCATTGCTCCCAATTGTGGAGGGATTCCTGATTCAATCTCGGAGTTTTGTTCTGTTGGATCTAAAAAGTAGCTAAGCTTACAACAGCTTGATTTACACCTAGTGCACCATATATCCATTTTGGGTGCCCGAAACACTGTGAATTCAAGCCCGTGCAAGTTGCAGCGCCTACCCATTGACAAGCCCAGGTTCGGCCGAGCATTTGCAAAGGTCAGGACCAAGCACTTCAGGAAGCACAAGTCCGAAGCCCGCCGATTCCTGCGTGGAACACTGCAGGATAAAGCGGGCTCTTTGGATACTAGGGCGAAAGTCCACAAGTTCTGGGTTGATCATGCTGATCTTCGACCTATCCTGACATACCTGTCAAAGCAACAGTAGGGTATGCCTACAAATTTATCATTTGAGCGCCCGTGGAATACCTACGAGGCTTTTTGTGTCACGAACTTTAGTTTGCCATGGGGGAACGGCAGCTGCACATGAGAAGGAAAGCTGTCTTGCCTGCACAGGTTATGGCCCGTTTGACCCATATACCATCAGGATTTATCAGGACTTACAAATTCCTGTTCAGACAGGGTTGGAAGACTATTTGCATCCAAACAAATTCAATTTGAGAGCCCTTATCAGGTAATTCAAACAGAGGGTTGGAAGTTCGAAGATTATTTTCATCCAAACAACATGTTATTTTGAAGACCCAACTTGGCCCAAACATGCACCATAAAGTTTTGAACTTGCGCTACCCATCCAAAAGAGTCACACTGGCTACCTTCATTCCATTCACATGATGAACTGATTTTGGCCCAGGACAGGAAATTCGATAGGTAAATTTAGACCACATAGCTCATGGGCCAAAATTTTGACTATGCCACGATTGGTGCTCAAAAGATGCTTGCCCCAAAGCTGCGCAGGCCAGCCACTGGGAATCGCTGGGGTGATTGATGATGTGACAGGTGGGACTATTTGGAGTGTGGGACAAAGGGACACCAAGAAATGTCTAAAACCAAGCGTCCTACCCAAACAAGCCCACACTATCTCAAAAAAAAGTATGAAACACTTCCAGTTGGCTAGTGCGATTTGGAGAGAATACCGTGCGATTTGTCGAGAATCCGTGCGATTTGTAGAACCATGTTTGAAACATCCATCTTCATATTTCTGAAGTGCAGCGCAGCTCAAATTTGGGCGCAAATCTTAGTTTTCCTGAGGTTTTTGCTTAGACCTTTCACCTTTGCTGCAGTTTTCTGGGGTGCAGCTACCATGGGAAGGGATGCAGGAACCAAACCAGAGAAAGTCCGCAAGTCTGCTTTGAGGAAGTCAGGCTCAGGTGACAAGCCAAAGTCAAGTTCCAAGCAGAGCAAAGACACTGCCAAGAGTTTGATGAAGGCAGAGAAGGCGGATCAAAAGAAAAAAGCCACCAAGACTTCCAAGGAACTCAGAGCCGAGGTGTTGAAGCGAGCCACTGCAGCCAACAGCAAAGCGAGGCATTCTTCCTCTACGACATCCTCGTCTTCGAAGAAGGACAAGGACAAGTCTCAAAAGATTGAAAAGCCCAAGGAGAACAAAGGGAGCCAGGCCACCAAGAAAGAGAAGAAAGAGAAGAAAGAGAAGAAAGAGAAGAAAGAGAAGAAGGTAAGAAAGGACAACAAGATCTTGAAGAAAGAGAAGAAGGGCAGCAAAGAGAAGGATAGTAAGAAGGAAAAGGAGGAGGTCACACCAAGTCCAAAGGCCGCACTGCTGCAGAAGGCGCTTTCCAAGGAAAGCACTCCACCACCTGTGACGCCCCCGGCAAAAAGACTTCGAATGAAGTCTCCTGCCGGCAGCCAAGCCACAGATGCCAGTACTGACCACTACGCAGGCAAGAAGGAAAGGTCAGCAGCAGCAATGCATGAGAGGCTGTACGAGAAGTTAGAGGAGGCGGTTTCTGATGCAGAGTTGCACGCAGAGATGGATGCGGCAGGTATGCTGGACCTACTTGAGGACTTGAAGTCGAAGGCGAAAGGTTCAGAGACAGCAGAGGCAGATGCTTTGAAGAAGTCGCAGCAGGAACCAAACAACGAAGAACAAGTTCAGGTGGCTGAGGAGTTGGAAGCTCTCAGTCCGGGATCGGCAGATACTGACGAAATTCTCGCAACACTAGGTGTTTCTTCGGAAGAAGAGGGTGACGAAGAAGGTGAGGACGACAACGAGTCGCAGGAGGAAGAAAACGAAGGAGCAGAAGAAGAAACAGAAGATGAAGCAGCCAGCGACCCCGAGGATGATGATGATGATGAAGAAGATGGAAAAGGGGATGCTGATGAAGATGAAGCAGAAAGAGGCAATGAACATGATGGTGGTGAAGAAACCGACAGTGAAGACAGCAGCCCTTCCGAAGCTGAGGAGACCGAAGCTCCGGAGGTGATCGACCAGGACAAAGTGACCGAGGAAAGTTCGACGAAGAAGGCGGACCAAGAGGACAAGGAGACCCAGGATCAGAGCACAGCCTTGGTGGCAGCAGTGGCCAAAACAGGAGAGAGCAACACGGAGAAGGTGCGAAACAGTTTCTGGGTTGCACTGGACTTGGGTCGAATTTACAATAGGTTTGCTTGTCAGCATTTCTATTGACTTTGTTTCCAGCACTTGCTCGTTTTGAGATTGCTCTTCTTTGGTTCTTCCACATTCCATGTGAGCTTTGTCAAAAAGATGTGAGGTGTTCCAACTCTGCTTTTCAGCTATTAATAGAGCAATCCCATCTTCAAACTAACCATCGCTCCATTGTACATATGCTGGTGTTCTTGTCGGGCAGCCAAGGTTCCACCTGCAAGAAAGAGTGGGACAAGTTTGACCGCCAGATCAAAGCTGGTGGTTTGCCAGGGGCATTAGCCCCATTCCTGAAGAAAAAGAAACAAGACATCTTTGCTTTGTGGCTTGACAACAAAGAGGACTGGGACCGGGTTAGCTTTGAGGTTCAGAGGTGGCAGGAGCAGCGAAACCTGTCGAGGAAAGAGTGGACAGCAGTCCAGTACAAAGAACTTGAGAAGACCATGGACTCTGAGAAGCTGGACAAGATAGTGAAGAAGAGACAAGAGCAAGGCTTGACCTACCCGGACGAGGACTTTCCAGAAGATCCTAAGGACAGGTGTGGGGAAGGTGGCTGGCCTTCTAATACATTCAAAAGTTACCACCAATATGGCAATATGGTATGCTTGTTTCACATGGGCATCTATCATATATTTAGTGTCTGGCATGTCTCCTGTCAGGGTTGGGGTGACCTAGAAACATGCTGCAACCTTCTTCAATACTAAGATTTCGTTTCAAACTTTCGCTGCCCAGAACTCCTTTGGTTTTGAAAGACCCAGCCAAATCTACTTTTGAAGACACGTTTGCTAATGCCAATACTGAATTCCTAGCTGCCTCTCCTGGTTCTTTCCCCAGTTGCTGCTAATGAAGAGTAGGACATAGATGTTTCAACCCATTTTTTTCACACCAATCTTGCTGAGTTCAAAGATGACTCCACATATTCAATTGCCGTGTTTCAAGTTAAGTCTCCCAATTTGTTTCTGACTCATGCAATCAGGAGCTCTGGATCTACATGCCCAAGGGAAGGGTGGTTCGCCAGGATGACATCACAGGAGAAAAAGCCAACCTATCTGCCAGGAAAAAGGTAAACGCTGAGCTGCAGTCAGCCCTGACTGCTGAAGACGGTCCTCTTCCATGCGGTGCCATGCCAGCAATCAAAGCAGCTTCGGAGGCTGGTGTCAAGGCGCTCATGGGTGCCTTGGATGACGAGAACAAAAACATCGTGAAGCCAAAGAAGCCGAAGAAAGCAGCAGAAACCGTGGAAGTGACGCCGAAGACACTGCTAGAGTCTTTCACTCAGAAACAGATTGAACAGTGTTGCCCAGGTTTCCATGCAAATTTACATTTTCACAGTTCGAATCATTTCGATAATCTCGTCCAACAGCAAGTGACTTACTTCACACTGCTGATATTTTTTGGTCATTGCTTGGGATTGTTGGGTTCAAAGGATCTCACAAAGTCTGATTTGGCACTGTCATGCTCATGCACTGATCAACATTTTTCAAAACCTCGAACATTCTACCTCTCTTGAACTCTTGAACTGGGCTTGTGGTCCCATGATGTCCCATGCCAAAGCCAGGAAACACGCTTTCAACAATGTTAACAAACATTTTAACTTCACAATGTTACTCGAAAATAAAGTTGTTAATTGTGTTTAGTGAGACGTACGTGCTGTTTATATAAGTTTACATCATATCTGATGTTGGAACATTTGAATGGCGCGAAGCACTTTAAGGCTATATATAGGGTTTTTTTAACTTCACAACCAAGTATTAAAAGACGCCAAGTGTCCCCATATCATATCCTCCAAGTATCGCCATTTCCTCTGCAAACTCTTCGCTCTGCTGAGTGAAGCCAATGCATTGGTGCCGCAGGTCCTGGATGAGGCCACGAAGGCACGTGCAAAAAGCATCCAGCTGCAGGGCTTGGAATTTGCATCCGAGCTTTCGGGGCATCTCATGAAGCATGGGGCTTCCATGGAGACCTTCTACTCAGATCTCAAAAGAACCCTTGATTCCAAAAATCCTGATGAAGCAGCTGTCAAAAAGTTGATTCAGAAGATCAGTGTCAAGATGGCGTGGTTCTCAAAGGCTGAGGCAGGGTTTGTTCAAAAAGGTTACGCATGGTTTTTCCAATACAAAGTTGCACCAAGCTAACCCAGTCCTTGTAGCTGATAAGTCATCGTGGGTGATTCTCATCAGCATCACCTGAGGCATCTGCCAGTGCCATGATGAAGAAGCCCGGGAAGAGCAAGGCAAAGGCCAAAGGAAAGTCAACAAAGAAGTCATCTTAGAAGTCTCTTGAAGAAGAGATGATTTTGAATATCTTGGGGTGTTGGCCATGCAGGCTCACAACCAGCTTGCTTAGGGGTCAACATGGACCGTTCAATCGTGAGATTGGTGGCATCGAAATGTGAAAACTGGTGTCTGGGAAGGGCTCAATCAAAGAGGCGGGATCAAATGGAAACCAACTTGTTTTTTCAAACCGATGTATGTTACAGCTATGATTGAAAATAGTAACCTCTAGCTCATTGAAATACAAATGGAATATGGCCCAGGCTAGACAAACTGGTTAGCTCCAGTGTTACAAAGGGGTGGTTTGGTGGGAGCCAATGACATTGTCATGATTCTGATTATCCATTATCTAAGATTATCCAACCCCTGGTGAATTCACGCGGGTGATTCCATTTTGTTTCCAGGACCCTCCTGTATAGAGTACGCAGCGGGGTATATTCATCCAGGGTTGCCACTATCATACATCACCTGTTCCGGATGAAACCAATCGCATGAACGGCATCTTCAACCACAATGCTAGGTAATCCTGTTCTCTGACATTCCCCAGTCCATCAAAGAGTTCCCCTTTGGGAAGATTACACATGAAGTGTTTGATTTACTTGCATTATATTTACATGTTTGGTTTTCTTCTTGAAACTCTTGGATGTCGGAACCCAAACAAACCTGTCAAGTAATCAGCCACCATTTTAGCCAGAAGAAAATCCTGGTTAGAAACTATCATCCAGCCAGGCCATGGCCGAAGCCGGAAAAGGAAAAGGTTCGGACCGGCCCCGGGAGAAGCAACAGTGGACAAGCTGATGGAGTTGGTTGGTCGAGGGGATACCCACATTAGCACAGCTGCTGAACTTGCTAGAACCATACAGTCTGACTTCGGCACATCATCAGTTGGAATCCGGGATTTGGCCAGTTGTGGGGCCGACGGCAAACATGAGAGCAACACAGAACGTGATTTCTGGACTTGGACTAAAGGTGCCTACAAGTTTCATGTTGAGCCATATCAAATCAAACTCACCCTTCACGCATCTCGATTCTATTGGTACTCTTTTGGGGCCACTGAGATTTTGGATTTGCCTGCACTTCTTGCGTCCCAGCTGCTTCTTCTTTGCGTCGCGGTGCCATTCAGGTAGATTCCAACGAAGATCCTTTGGAGTGCACAGCGAGTGTGCTCTTGCCACATGAGATCCTTGGAGCTTTGTATGACAGGGATAAAGGGCAGGTGGGGCAAAAACTTTCATGTTTCAACCAAAGAGCGATATATTATATGTTGCTTCAAGTTTGTTGAATTTAAACACTTAACCCTGACAGTTCCATGGTATGATGTGCGGACACAATGATGGGGCCTCCATCTTGCGCTTTTGGAACCATACGAAAACATTGTCGGAGTACAAGCACCATCCTGTACTCCATTCCTGTTCTGATGAAGAGTTGAAGTGCCTCATACCATGTTGTGTCCATGGTGATGGTGCTGAAATGTATCGCGATGATGAATTTTTCATCATGAACTGGAGTTCAGTATTTGGGGCTGGTGGAAACCAAGACTGTCTAGTAAGCCGCTACCCTATATCAATCACAGCAGAGCGCCAAATGAAGAGTGATGCAGACTCTCAAATGTAAACTTGGCATTTTTTGCGTGCCCAAAAAAATTGTGTTTTGCAGTGGGGTGTTGATATGGGTCAGCTGTATTTCCCAACTTAAGTCTGATTCTCCGACAAACTTGCCCCTGCCCTGTTTTGTCAACTATGTCAACCCTGGATTAATAAACTCCTAGGTTGTTTCAGTGGGTAAATACCATTTAAGTATCAGATTATGACTATTTGGGGAGTACCTTTCTAATTAATAAACCATGGTTTATTAATCCGGGGTTGACATTATCAAGATATTGGTATACAGATGGCACCTCTTACACAAGTGGGCGGCCTATAGCCTCCAGCTTACACACGTCTCAGGTTCGAGATGGTGTCAACAAGACTATCGCTAAACTCGTTGCGTGGTCCCTGCGCCACGCTTCATTGGGCCGGTATCCTGATGTGGGTTTCTATGGGGAACAATTTGAGAAGAATACGTACAGGGACAAGTTGAAAGGGAAAACAATAGCTGGAAACTACAAGTTTCTCGCTTACTTTGGCAAAGTGTTTTTTCCACATTTCCACCGAAGGGGCTCATGTCCTAAACTTACCTCAGAAGATGTGAGAAGGGTTTGGGTTGAGATATGTTGAGATTGATTGAGGCTATGCTGGTTTGGTTTCAAAGCGGACCTCAAAGCTAGATACCAATGCCACCTCCTGGCGGAAAACTACCAGTGCAAAAAAATGTGTGACCGTTGCAAAGCTATTCAGCCAACAACTTCGGCTGCACACCCTATGACTTACAAGAACTTCTCCAATGATGCCCCATACACGTCCACTTGCAGGGACCATTCGGCTTACTTGAGGAGTGCCAAACGAGTTACACCCTGGGCTCAGGCGGAGGGGTTCCAATTTGAGCACATCTCCTATGACGTGATGCACTTGATTTTTCTGGGTGTAGCGAGGAACCATGTACCATCAGCTTTGAAGCTGTTGAAAGTTCTGGGGTATCATTATGAGGAGGGTGAGAGCGATGACAAATTCTTGCAAAGGGCCAGCATGGAGATGAAACAGGATTGCAAAGATCACAAGTTACTGAGCAAATTGCTTTCTTGGTATACTCCAAGTTTTAGTTTGGTGGCCACCCCAAATGAAAATCACTGGGAATGGTGTCTTATCAAATGTTCACATCCTGTCTGTTTTAAGGGTGCCATGGTTTAATTGGGGGTACCTTTGAAATCTTGTTCTACATTGGCCCACTGGCATAGTAAGGCTTTATCTTCCCCGGCGGCTGCTGTCTGTTTCAAACACTGGAAGTTTCGGTCGGGATGATTATTGCGAGCTATCATCACGTTTCAAGGCACAGCACGTAAAGACCATGGTCTGGTGGATTGCAAAGAAGGTCATGGAAATCACCCAGGATTCCGATACCCAACATAAAGTGAACCACTAATGTCAACCCTGGATTTACAAAACCCATAGGTTGTTTGATTGGGTGGTACCAGTTAAGTATATATCAGGTTATGACTATTAAAAGAGTATCCCCTAATTAACAAACCATGGTCTATTTGTCCGGGGTTGACATTATTGTTTTTATGTGCGAAGCTCTTTGGGGCAAGGATAATGTGATTTCATTCGAACCCTAAAAATGTGCAATTGAATGGGTTAATCTATCCCTTTTGCACCGATATGCCAGCAAAAAATAGAATCACGCTGCAACCCTTGAAACCATGCAACGCCTTCAAATGATGGAACTGACATCTATTTTACTGTTTATTGTTTCTCCCGTTCCTTTTGATTAAACAAGCTTGTCACCAACCAAATTTTGGTTTATGAATCTTAGAGTGCCACATTCCATCACCATCCAAAAAATGTTTGAATGTCACATGGTATGAGAGTTCCTAAAGGTTTTCAGGCTATACAAACACCACAAATCAATCCTTGTCACCAAGAATCCAAGGAAGACCCCATTGTGCTCCATTTGCAGCTATGCTGTTGGTCCTTGGCACGAGCCATCGAAATCATGGATTGCAGCGGTCTGGTGATGACCAGAGATGAAGCTACAGAACCACGGTGGATATACCAGGGTTGAACTTTTTGATGCTGTCATAGTTGACTTAAACCCATGTATCCATGCATGCTGCCTTTGGACCAAAAAATACACAATGCAGAATAACCACATCAAACTTAATCCGTTGCTTGTGAGTCGCAGCCGTATCTCATGCTTACCTTTTTTCTTATTGTGTTGGTGGCCGATCTATGCATGATTTTTCTTATATATCCGATATATAATATAGTGAAAAGGTTTCACTGGTCCCAAGTTCCAACCATGTTGATCCACCATAGGCGCATAGGTCCACAAATTGAACACAGCTACAAACTTGTTTGGGCGATTTCAATTCTCCCATTTGATTTCGTCTACATGCGGTGGATTGCGTTTGCCCCAAGGACTTTTCAGAGATGCTACACCTTCACCTGAAATCTACTCAGATCCTAGCTGGATACTGTTGGCGTCGGCGCCTGATGTGTTTCAAACTCAGGCCAAAGCACCATTGCTTGTGGCACGTGGCACAGGATGTAGCTACCAACCAGCTCAACCCTAGAATTTTTCATGTTTGGGGTGATGAAAAATGGCTGGGGCGCGTGAAGCGCATTGCAGTAAAGTGCCATGGCGCAACTGTCCAGAAACGGGCCATGGAAAGATACATTTTATCACTGTCTCATTACTTACATTCATATGGGGATAGCTGATCTTGGTGGCGCACAGGATGCCCAGAACCAATCCCGAGATGAATTTAATTTCAACACTGTTTGGCTGTTCCATCTTCAAAAGATACCCCATATCAAAGATTGGATTGGGGTGCACATACAGTCTTACAAAACAGATTCTTGCAGAACTATAAATCAAAAACATGCCTTATAGATCGATGTAAAGTAATTTGTGATATGTGCGCCACCCCAAGGTATGCTTAATTCTGCAGCTGCAGGGGTGCATGCAGCCGAGATTCCGAAAGCCCAAAAGGGATGAAAACAATCCAGCGCCATGCCAGTTTCCGCGCAGTCATGGCAAGCCGTCACGAGGAAACCCTAAACGCAAAAGCAGTTTTGGGATGCTTGTACATATATCTAATTACCATCTATCTATCTATCTATCTATCTATCATTTCTGGAAAGACATTTTAAGAAGGAAACTGTCTTGGGTTGAGAGCAAAACTTACGGTTTGTTTTTTCCTGACGCCAATTGCGCAATCACCTGGCTTGACCACTGCTATAGCTATTCTGTTCCTCCATCCTTGGAAGTTTAGATTGGAGCCCAACACCTAGCCCAAAAGATGCTGACTCTATGTTCTACTTATACTGCTCTCTGGGTCCCCCAAATGCAATGATAGAACAGCATATATATATATGTATGTATGTATGTATGTATATATATATATATATTATATGTATAAATTTATATATATATATGTCTATATATATATATATAATTGCACACTATATTATTTGATTTTAGGCGCTAGTTTGGGGATTGACTTTCAGTGAGAAACGTCAATGGTCCTTGCTTTGGCTCGGAGATGCTCGGAGCTGCAGGGTGCATCCCACAGCAAACGGTTGATACCCATACTTAAGACTATGAAAAATACGAACCCAAATTTTTGACACAAGATCCCCCAAGAGTACCAAAATCTTCATTAATTTTCCCATGTATGTACCAAGTGGGATGCATATGGATGCACAAACGCAAGGCACCATCTTAGCCATTTGATGGCCTTCACCGGCTTAAACATCAGTAAGAAGGATGGGAGCACATGGTGAATAAATAGAAAACGTCATTTGGTACGTAATAGACACACACGTGGTGCTTTCTCTGTTGGGACCACTTTGATGGGAAGTCTGAATGCACATTTTTTTTGTGTATGGGCAGCGTTTTAAACCAACAACTTGAACTGTTTTTGGGCCACGCTAATCTTGAATGTTAGTTGGTAATATATATATATAATATATAACAATCTATATATATATATACATATATATATTTATACATATATATATATGCATATATATAATATATATATATATAACTCATGGGTTGTCTTAGAAATCCGGCGCTCAAACTCGAACATGGAGAAAAGAATTACTTTTTTTTTTGGCTCAAGCGTGCTGCTTTGACCTGCAGCGCCTTAGTCTGTTCTGTCCAGCCGTTGTGTTGGCAGGAAGCATGTGTTTCAAAGCTGTTGCTGTGTCAGCATCACAGTGGTTTGTTTGAAAGCTGTTAAGTGCCATGTTAGCATCAGGCAAGGGCCTGTCTCACCTGTCTCAAAGTTGCTGTGTCAGCATTGTCAGCATCAGCGGCTTGTGCCAAAGATAATTGTATTTTCCCGTCGAAGCTTGCTTCACCACTGCATCCCGGTGCGCCACTTATATCTTGCCAAGATCAAGCACACGTCTTTGCCGTTTGTTGTGCCGCTGTCGTTTGTTTCTTAACACACATTTTGGCATTTTTATTGTTCAGCCGATATGTGATAATCAAGTGTTTCTCTTCGTTGTATCTTTCTTCAAAAAAGCAAGTTGTACTTGCATCGATCATGATGATGTCGCCTGCTTTTGATCTTTTCCGTTTGTAAGCTCTTGCCGTTTGTTCTGCGAAGCTTTCGTTTAAATGGATGATGTCGTTTACTTTTGATCTTTTCCGTTTGTAGGCTCTTGCCGTTTGTTCCGCAAAGCTTTCGTTTAAATGGATGATGTCGTTTGCTTTTGATCTTTTCCGTTTGTGGGCTCTTGCCGTTTGTTCCGTAAAGCTTTCCTTTACATGTATGATGTCGTTTGCTTTTGCTCTTTTCCGTTTGTGGGATCTTGTCGTTCGATCTGCAATACTATTTTAAATAAATTACGTCGTTCGTGCTGATCCTTTTCCGTATGCAAATAAAATTTTCTCATTCGTTCCACAATATTTTTTTAATTGTAAGATGTCTTATATAGGTTCATAACAATTCAACATGTATCAGCGAAAAATCACCTGAAAAATCAAAATGCCAAAATGTATGTTTGGCAACAAACGACAGCGTCACAACAAACGACATCGTTGCGTGTGTGATCTTGTCGTTTGCTGCAAACATTGTCCTTTGTACAACGTTCGATCCTCTAAGCAAGGACCAATACAACAAGACATGGCTCCGGTTGTTCGTCCCGTCGGGCGACGACCAGGTAGTCCGGTCTGGAACTATCAAATCAAGAACGGTAGCCACCAAGGAGTCCATCCTGAGAGTTGCAAGTCAGTGCATCGACGCCGAAGACCAACCGTTTGACGAAACCGCCATGGATGCCATGAACATCGTCAACCAGTTCAAGAACAACCTCATCGAGCCTGGCGGACAAGAACAATACCTGGCCCGCATCAAGCTGATTGACTATATAGTCGAACGCAAAAGGGTGCAAACTTCAGGTTGCCGCCATTGTCCTCACTGTCTCAACGAGACGCCGACAAAGCTAGCAGTGTGTCTAGTTTGCTGGACGGAACTTGAAAGTTGTGGAATTCGTCCATATCGGCTACAAGCTCCTGAAGACGATGAAGATGAGGCCACAAAGAAAGAGCTCGATGAAGAAGTTCGTCGACAAGAAGAATCGTTGTTCAAGGATACGGTAAATCAAGCACAAGAAAACGTATCTGAATCCAACGACTATGGCTTCAATCCTGACGAGGTCGACTACAATGAAGGCGATGATGAGGAAATGGATCAGGAGGAGGAAGCTCAACAGGAAGACGACGAAATCGTTGAAGAAGACGACGATGAAATGGACGTCGAACCTGAAGATGAGTCCTCTTCCAAACTTCCAGCATGGACTAAGAATCTTGAGAGCGGCAGCAAGGATATGCCAGAAGACGGACTTATCAACAATGATGTCTCCGAGGCCGCGGCTCACTTGTATGACAATGCTGTCATGTCAAAGGTCATCACAATGTTCAGGCTCTACTATAAACAGAGAGTCACTCTGACCCCAGAGGAGTACTATGAGATGATGACGGAAACCAAGCGAGTCCGGCTGGACCTGGACGACTTCTGCCCCTACACAGGCGAAGACCAGGATGGCAACCTCAAGCGACCGACAGAGCTGGAATTGGATGAACTCTTTCAGGAGAAAGGGAAAAGGAACTCATGGTCAGAGGGAGAGAAGATGTACTCTGGACGACCAAGAAACATGATGATGCCTGTCATCAAGACCTTGGAGATCTATGAAAAGATGATGGAATTTTTGGTACGCGCCGGGTACACTCCCGAGTCATTAGGTTTCCTCATGCCAATGAACCGAATGCAGGCTGATGCCCAAGGGAAGCAGGAGATGCGAGTGACCATCAGCAACTTTCTTCGACGACTGCTGAAAGGAACCTTTCCAGAACATGAATCATACACCTTCTTTCGCTCCGGGAGCCACGGCTTCCCCAACTGCATTGAACTCCCAGCTTTCTCGGTATATCTGAGTCTGAGAGAGAAGGAACAGAGAGTGGAACTACTCTTTGCCGCCCAACAATGTGGCATCCATTTACCTCAAAACTTTGTCAGCAAGATGGCTTATGCTATTCAACTGGCTGAGGCAGAGGCGCAGAGGGGAAAGACCGAGATGAAAACGAAGATGGCTCCAACTCTTGGCGACGAAGTGGTAAGTGAAGTATTCAAAGCAGTCGGACATACTGCCGCTTCCAAGTTTGCCACCGCAGACGCGAAAGCCAAATCGTCAGCACAACCTACACAGAAACCTGAAGGCACTGGTTCAGCATCATCCTCATCGGCAAGCGCACCAAAGGCTAAAGCTATGCCGAAATCCCATGAACCATCAAAGGCACCGCCTGCGAAGCCCTCATCGCCGAAAGCTGCTCCAAAACGTGCGGCAGGATGGGAGAAATCTCCATCAACACCTCAATGGAAGAAAGTCCGCCGTGAGCAGTGAACCCATTACCTTTGTCCGTCAAAATGGTCACTGGACTACAAGATGTGCATCGTCTTTGTGAACAGATGATCAGGAAAAGACCAACTGAGTGGACTCTGAGCGAGGCAGTAGACTAATTCGCTTAGGTTCAAGACTTTTGATATTCCCAATCTGCACGAAATTCTGCAATGTGCACGTGAATTCGTTAGTTAGCATTGTAAATCTTTGGTAGCGAAGTGATCCATTTCTCCCGACGGGTGAGTGGCAAGCTTAGCCAACGTAGAAAAGTAGATGTTAGCTAGCAATAATTCGCGTTGTACAGCTTGATGAAACGCCGATGCATCGACAGCCAGAGAGTAGGCGAACCCTGAACCATTATTCCCGTCGGGTATGTGGGGAAGGGGGAGCCGAATGGCACGTTTTATGTACATAGGCGTAATTCAAGTAGCAGAACCAATCTAATTCAAAGTTCCCTCTCTCGTGTCCGTGGTTCGAAGAATACCACGGGCATGGGGGGTGTCAAAGGGAACTAAACGCTAGGACACTTGTGATGTACATACTCCATTGTACGTCGGGACGCCGTACTGGCTCAAGTCCATGCGCGAGGAAAAGTCCGAGCTCCGCTTGCCACGCCGTATCAGTGTCCGGTAATACCAGCATAACAGGTATGGCAAATCCATAACTACATCCAGAACAAGGATTCATTTGTTCACATAATATATACATATATATTTACATATATCTATATATATATGTGAATTTGGTAAGTATATAAATTAGGAAGATCGAGAGATCGATAGATAGATCTTTTCCCAGTTTATGGAACATCCCCTTGCAGCACCCCTTGGGCGGCCTCCCTTTTTTTGCCCCAGGTGCAAAAACGGCCTCCAAACCTGGACAAAGCAGCAAGTTCTGCCATCAAGACCTGCTCTGGGGAATTCACCTGGTGATCTGTGGGCTAGAATCGATACATATTGACACAATGGGATATGGAAACATATGGGAAATTGGAGATCTCCTAGCTACATCAACCAAGGCCTGGGCGCCTATCAGCTGTTGATCCTGACTTTCATAATCTTTCATATGACTCAAGCACCGATTTTCAGGACCTTCCGCGAGGGAAAGCTACGGTACTTCCTCCTTGCCGATCTTTTCTTGTCTTTATGCGGAATTACCGCGATGGTCGTTATAGCCGTCCTAGAGATCCTCGTTTTTCCAAGCGTGATGGGTGCAAGAAGGGGCCCCGGAAGGCGTTAGTTGGTTGCTACCAACTCAGATTTATGGTGGATATATCATGATATATCTATATATTTAGATGGGGTCATAAGCCAACTATATAATAACTGGAGCCTGGCCAATTTTGCAGCTCGGTACCAGCTTTGGTCCATTTGGTACCTGGATGACTTGACATGATGGAAAACTCATTGTTTTTCAGGGGTGCCCCATTTTGGAGAAATCGAAAATAGCTATAGAAAATGGCCCATTTACAGTTGATTTACCTATTAAAGATGGTGATTTTTAATAGTTATGTTATGTTAGTTTACCAGAGGGTAACCCAAATGAATCCAAATGATGTTTCTGGATTCTTCTGGCTCAAAGATGTTCGAAGGCCAAAAGGTCGAATTTTGCTCTTGCAAACATGTGCTGCTCCAATAAATCTAGTTCAAGCACGAAATGCATTGCATGTTTCGATGTCGAGGCTAGGAGAAACGAAGCATGCTGAATACCTCCATCGCCCGAAGAGTAAAGCTCCCCATCTGAAGAGATCCAATACACAACCGGTTCTTGGGGGTTGCTGCATCAGGGGAAGGGATTTGAATGATAATGAATGAGACAACCATATAAATTATCATTATCATTATTAGACATGTGTAATGAGACAAACCATCAACAGGTCCAGGAATTCCATAAAACTTCAAAAAGTCCACCCTCTCATCCAGTTGCAGCCGCGGCACCAAGGGATCCTAGAACAATTCAGTTCGTGGGCACCAAGACATGCGTCCCTGGAGCAAGATTTGGAGGCTGCTGCGTGGTAGACCCCTTCGAAAGCCTATAGCCTGGGATTACTCAACTCCTAGTTTCATCAGTTTATTCATATTTTCTCGGGGTTTCCAGTTTTTATAGTCATGGCTTATGAATTCTTGGTTGATTACCACATCATAAAGTTGGAAGAAGGCCAGGCAAAGGTGTAATTCGTCGCGGATCGTGGAATGTCCATGACATGTGTATCTCATGGGTGTATGGAGCAATGCATTGTATATCATTGTATGCCATATGGGAATGCATCCCGGGATTCCCCAAACTGGTGTGTTTCCAGACATGCTTACATGCTGCAGGCTAGCGGCTAGAGTTGGCATGCAATGGAAATTCTTTTGACTCAACTGACAAAAGACATGTTGTCTATATTGGTATGTATCTGCACACAACTTAAGTTGTACGTGTTCTCATTTCTTGGATATGTCATGATACTTCTTGATCTGCTTCCCTACAAATCCCATCCCCATAACGTTGAACACCCACCAGAAACCATGGTTTAATAGTGCATTTACACCATTTTATACCTTCGGGACCATTAACCATGGGGGTGTAGTATGAACGGGTGATGGGATTTTCCCATGATTTTTCACCACCATTTAGGATAATTATGTCATTTCATATCCCCAGTTCTCGAAATCCCGAGGTCAAGGTGGTTCATGGCTTTCTTTGCCTTCCCTTTTTTATCCTCTTGGTGCTGCCCATGTTGCGCAATGTGGTGCTGCACACCTTTCCCACGGGCTACGACAAGAAGGGCCGCTGTCGGAACTACATCGGTCCACAGATCCCCCCAGCAGAAACGACGAATTTCATAAAGGAACTGGTGAATCTCGACGAGATTGAAGGTCTACTGGAAAAGGTGGGGATGCCCGAAACATCCCGAAATACAGTGTCCGGTGTCAAACATGGCTAGCAAATCCCCCAAATGTGCATTGAAATATCTTGAATTGGAAATTCATCTAAAAAGTCAGGCATTTTCCAGCAAGCCATGTTTGATTACCAGGGGTGCATATCCAGAAGCAATGTGGCAAATCCAACGAGGACAATGAGGATAAGTCCAATTTGGGATGGCTGATGCTCCCCATTTCTGGTAAGACCTGGCTTTGTTTAAGGTGATGTTTTATGATTTTTCATGTTCCCCATGGGAAATCCACCACGACTGGGGAATCTATAGGGAATGTTTAGATTTTTTGTGCGGGTTCCTTAAGCAAATCCAAGATGGTTGGAGACGAAAGGTCATAAGTGCGAGACATGTACCAGCCATGTTGTTTCTAAACAAAAAAAAAGAACAAAGAAATGGGACGATATTTTTTACAAGCCACGTTAGCATCAAGCCACGTGTGATGGCCATGTCTTTTTCCGGGAGATTCCGGGGATGTCACTGGCAGGTGAAGAATTCTATGTTGGGAGTGACTAGCATGATGAACTCTGCCTAGGACTGGCAAAGCCAGCCTAGTAAAATGGGCCCTGACCGACCCGGTTCGGTTAGATTTCAGAAAACTGCCAGGTTTCTATACGTTCTTGCGTGTATATGGTGCACATACATACATACATACATACATACATACACCTATCTATATTCTATATATATATATACTTATATACCTATCTATTATATATATATGTACTTATTCCTATCTATACTACATTATATATATATATGCGACTATGCAATGTAATGTTAATGCACAGTGTGATGCAATGCAAAATTATGTTACCTTACGTTTATAGTATGTTTTATTTATTATATTACTAGCGCTAGCGTTAAGTCGTATATCATCCTAGATCATAGCCCTGCCAATAGGATTGGCTACAGCTAACCCATTTGCATTGCAAGAAATTTGAGGCTGTACCAATAGGGGTTTGATTTGGTCCGGCGACGCAGGACATCAATATAATATATTCAAAACCAATAGGATTAGCTGCCGAGAATTTGTTTGTATTAACTTGTGCCCTTCAAAGTCATCGCTGTGCGCAATGCTTCGGCTACCTTTAACTAAATCTCCAATTACAGACGAAACAGGCTGTGCCATGGTGATTCTTTTTCCCTGATGTGACTTTCCACTACCTGATGTGACTTTTCTGTATCGCCGCCGTGCCATGGGGATGATGTGACTTTCCCCGCCTGATGTGACTTAAGTACGGTGCTTGTATGTGATATACATATGTACAGTGGGACTGTGGACGGTTGTTTGTTTATGGCGACTGCTACCCCACTATGTAATCAGGATTTAGCTCTACAGAAACCAACCAGCATATGGGATGCCGACACGTGGTGTGTGACGTGCGGATGGGGATTCAACGAACCAGTGAACTGTGAGCCCCTAGAGACGCTTAAGATTCGTCCGGCTCGGTTGTTGGTGGTTGGTGGTTAGATACACCCTCAACTTAGTATTGCGGGGTCACGACTCAAAGTCGGCTGAATCCCTACAAAAATCCAAGTTTCGAGTATTAGAGGCTCTGTACTCACAACCGATCCATAGATCAAAGGAATAAAAGGCTGGCAGAAAAACCCATCCACTTCCCCCTGGCCTAAGGCCGGCTGGAAGAAAGTTCATGGCTCTGTGTCCCATTCTGTCCTGGGGACGATTGAGCAATATCCAAAACCCGGAGACCTGGGAGTCTGATAGAGAATCAATTAGCTCTATGGCTGAAGGGGTCGAAGCTTGAAGTCTTCAAAAGCCGCTACTATGTATATGTTTGTGTATATATATATACATATTTTCATGGCTGCTCCGCGATGGCTTTTTGAATTGCCCATTTTGGATTGCTCAATGTTTTAGTCTTCCAATTTCTGCACATCATAGTTGTAGTGACCCAGCAGAGGCCTGTCAGTCCGTGAAAATGTGTGCGGCTTGCACCTTTGTAAAGAATGGCTAAATGGATGCAGAAGGAATACTGATTTCTCTTTTGTATGGGATCATATGTTTGGAAAATACACATCTAGTATCATCTAGTAAGAATTCAGCAGTACAGTAACATCTGTATATTGCGTATTATCTTGTTTATATATGCGTATACGAAATCTAAATACATGTATATTACTATATGTATACATTCACACTTCCTTTATGTAAGGTTTTGTTCAGACGCATGTGTTTGATATACTGTACATCGATATGCCGACATCTGATGCTCCAAAGTAAATGAGAATTTCCACATTTGCAGGCTGCCATGGAAGATGAGGAGGACTTGATGAGTCCCTGCAGGGCTAACCCCCCTGTGAAACATGAGCAACGTACCCTCTGGTAATTTGACACCGCTATGGAAAATCATCATCATTATTTGTAGGTAAATCATGATAACTCATCTATAAATGGACCATATTCGATAGCTATTCAATAGCTAGAGGATAACTCGGTAACTCATGAACTTTTTGCGATCAAACATGAAGAATCTTGGTCATACATGTTGATCTCGTTGATTTGTTTTAATGAACTAAGTTCAGAATGATAACAAGAAAAGTCAAAATAGATTCCGCGACAAGAAGCCGTATGTCATATCTCCACACTTTTGGTGGTTTTGTGCGAAAAGCGAGCATATGCCTGATCAATGTGGTGATTCGTGTTTGAGCCACTCCATGTGCGATCCAGGGTGGTGTGACGCTAGCACCAGGTTCTGTCCGAAAGGAACTTTCTGCTCAGCTCATTTGAACGTCAACCGATTTCATGTGTGCAGTATCAAGCCGGATTGATAAACCACTATAATGTTTCATTGGGGATTACCATTTTAGTAGCAGCAAAAATCACTGATGGGGGGGATTTTTGTTCACACCATTACGAATTGGGTTCAGATGACTTGGAGATTCTGAAAGTACAGTTGTCCCGGAAATTTTCATATACATTGGAAAAAAACGGTGGCGTTTTGCAAAGCCTACCCCTTCATCCCTTTGTGGCGGAATTAAGTCTACTCAATGGGATGGGTCGAGTTCTTGTTGCAGCCCTGCAGGATGAGAAAGACAAGGAGATCGTCGGAGTTGGAATCGGGTTGGTGCATCCAGTCCCCCTGTCCGATCTATGTGGCTGTGCTAAAGTCATCCCAGCCCCCGTTTTCAAAGTCCCCAATTCTTGGCACTTCCCCAGTCATAGATAAACTGGGGCACCTGTTTTTTTTTTCGCTCAGCAAATGTACCCTCTGGTAATTTAACGTAGCTATTGAAAATCACCATTTTTAATGGGAAAATCCACTATTAATGGTCATGTTCAATAGCTACGTTAAATTACCAGAGGGTATCATCGAACTAAGATCCTGGAAATACCACTTTCAGAATCTGTTGGGGGACACCCCTATGATCCCAGTCATATTTTACCTTTCACTCCGTACTACCGCAGGACAAGACGGATGGTGATACCGGTGGCACTAAGGCGGAATTTGGTGATGCCGGTGGCATTTTTGTTGACATGTTTTGCTTGTGGTTTTCCATGACAAAATAATCGGATCAAAAAGGGATTTAAGCATCATTTGTTCAAAGGGATTCTGATGATCAACAAATATAGGGATAGTATTGGTACATGATGGTTGAATTATGGTTGGTTGATGATTAGTTCAGGGACTATGCTATCCAATATATTGGGGATGATCTTCAACTATGAACTGGGAATCCCATTCACAACCAACCAGATTGCATGAATTGATGGAGAGTTTTTGAATGCTGCTGATTTGGATATCATGTGAACGAGATAGTACCCTCCAGCAAATTAACATAGATAAATGATGATAAATTGATAATCCGCAAATTATAGATAATGTCCTTATTTCATTTCCAAAAAAAAACACGGGTTTCGGATATCTATGTGGATTTGCTGGAGGATGCGAACCTTTTTTCTAGTTCGTGGTTGTCATTCGGCTGTCATTGGCTAGACTAGACATGGATTTATCCGGATTTTTGATAAGTGTCCCAAAGAGTCGTCCCAAAAAAAACATGTCCATTTGGGATTCTTCCCCCCGTATCTCCCCATCGATTTTCACCATCTGTGCCATGGTCAACAGTTGGATTCAACTTTTACACCTGGTAAAATTGGGGATGCTCATCTCACAATGTTCAAAGGGATTTATTATATATATATACATATACATATACATATACATATACATATCTGCACAAATTATAGCGAGGACAGCCGAGGCAACGAGGCAGGTTGCAGGAATTAGCGAGGTCAGCCCTTAATTTGCTTATCAGAATTAGCCGACCTCGACGAGGTAGCCTTGCATTGGTTCTGTTGCATGCTTGGGCTTGGCTAGAAAACTTTTTGGGGGGCCAGAGGCCGGTCAGCAGGCAAGGAAGGGAAAAAACTTTTCAGGCCCCCAAAAAGAATATTTTCTATCGCCAGAGGCCGGTCAGCAGGCAAGGAAGGAAAAAAAAACTTTTCAGGCCCCAAAAAGTTTTATTTTCTATCGCCAGAGGCCGGTCAGCAGGCAAGGAAGGAAAAAAAAACTTTTGAGGCCCCAAAAAGTTTTATTTTCTATCGCCAGAGGCCGGTCAGCAGGCAAGGAAGGGAAAAAAAACTTTTGAGGCCCCAAAAAGTTTTATTTTCTATCGCCAGAGGCCGGTCAGCAGGCAAGGAAGGAAAAAAAACTTTTCAGGCCCCAAAAAGTTTTATTTTCTATCGCCAGAGGCCGGTCAGCAGGCAAGGAAGGAAACAAATACTTTTCAGGCCCCAAAAAGTTTTATTTTCTATCGCTAGAGGCCGGTCAGCAGGCAAGGAAGGAAAAAAACTTTTCAGGCCCCAAAAAGTTTTATTTTCTATCGCCAGAGGCCGGTCAGCAGGCAAGGAAGGAAAAACAACTTTTCAGGCCCCAAACAGTTTTATTTTCTATCGCCAGAGGCCGGTCAGCAGGCAAGGAAGGAAAAAAAAACTTTTCAGGCCCCAAAAAGTTTTATTTTCTATCGCCAGAAGCCGGTCAGCAGGCAAGGAAGGAAAAAAAACTTTTCAGGCCCCAAAAAGTTTTATTTTCTATCGCCAGAGGCCGGTCAGCAGGCAAGGAAGGAAAAAAAAACTTTTCAGGCCCCAAAAAGTTTTATTTTCTATCGCCAGAGGCCCGCTTCGTGGGTTGACGGCTGCAGAAGCAGTAGGATTCAGAGTTGTTCCAGAAGAGCATTGCATCTCTGCCATAATGTCAGAGATGTCACCACCCAAGCGCAAGAAGCGCAAAGACCGATCAGACTCAGATTTAAAAATCCCTGCAAGAGACCGTGGATCGTGGAAAAAAACTTTTCGGAAGCTGAAAAGTTTTTTTTCCTTGGGGTTGGACCCTGGAAAGAAGGCCCACAAGCTACTTTCTTCCTTCGAATTAATGAGGTAAAGCCTTAATTTGCACCTGCAAATTAGCGAACGAGGACAGTAATCATGGGGAACAAATTAAGACACGAGCGAGACGAGGTAAGAATTAAAGTAATTTGACCAGACATATACATATACATATACATATACATATACATATACATATACATATACATATCATGATTATATATGTATATACCCATGGGTTATATATATATATAGCCATGATGAATTGATTTCCACTATGGGATGACCATACCACATCCATCCCATGGGCCCCCTTTAAGGCCCCTATTCTGGGTGATTAAACTACAAGTGGTTCCTATGATTATCCACTTTTTGGGGGAACCATAGCTTAAGATTTTGTTTATATGTTGGGATTCATAATATTCATAATCTTCATAATATTTATAAGCTATGGATTATGATCCATTGTTACTATCCCATGCTTAAGAATCCCATCTTTTGACCACGGCACATCTCCTGCTATTCTTAAGCTGCTTTTAGTCGCCAGGGGGAAGAGGACAGCGATGATGTGGATGCCGGCTCCGGAGGTTCGTATCTGTGGCAGGGACGGTAACGGCGGGTTTCACTTGTCGGTTTGTTTGTTTAAGGTGACACCGGGTTCATTTTCCCAAGAGATCCAATACGACTCGGGAATCTATAGAGACTATGTCTTACTTGACTTTTTTCGGGAGGCTCTTCAGCAAATCCAATGTGTCATGGAATAATCCATGGGGATAATCCATGGGATACACCCCTCAAATACCATGATTTTGGGGCGGGTTTCAAATTCGGGGGATGGGATTAATGGAATACAAGCAACAAATATCAACAAGATATACTGGGGATATTTGTTGGTTATGCATTAGGGTTTCAAACAACCGATTGGGAGACTTCGCTTGAAAAATGCAGGTAACCGACCATGTCATGGGGAGAATCCATGGGGGATCATCCATGGGATACACCGGAGCACCGGAGGCATGGGGCATGGGGTAGTGTTTGGACAGTGGTGAGTCATACTTTCAAAGATATTTCAAGGTTGACCTATACTGTTTGGATCGGAGTGGTTCAAAGATAGTTCAAGGTTTTTTTTAACAAATCCACTGCAGTCGTGAAGCTTTCAGGACCGAAAAATTTCGTCGAAATCTGATGGAAGAGATGTGACCCTTAGACGGTCACAACCTCTTGTAATCGTTCTCGAAGCATCGTACAACCCGTTTGTGTCGTTTCAACACTCCAAATTTAAGGGTAGAAGAAATCTTCACAACTGAAACTTGGGGGTTTACCTCACGCAGAATGACTGTTGTGGTAAAAAATATGGTAAAAAGGTCGGTGAAACTCTATGAAACTGTGCTGTATATGATCTGACTCTGTCCGACTCTGTCCTGGGCTGCCGTAGTTGGTGGCATTAGCAGCCAGGAAAGAGGGCCAGACACACCAAAACAGCGAAAGAGGACTGTCATCACCGTTTCAGCTGCATCACCGTTTCAGCTGCCAGTGTCAAGTTTGCGTTTGCACGACCCAAATCCGACACGTGTCTTTGACCCATGTGGGGGATTTGATAAATGTGTGATGGTTTTAAAAAGGTACAAATTTTACAAACACGAATTATTTTAGGGGTACCCCTATTTCAGGAAACCTCCATGTTTTCCTTTGTTATTCGAAGTGATTTCCACTTTGAAGGACACCCTCAGGTCATCAGTATGCCAGCAGGTGTGTGTGTGTGTCTCGCTTGGCAGGACACCCTCACAAAGGGTTCCAAGACAGCAACACAACCTGTGGAAAGCCCTCCGAAAAAGATTCTTGGCAGTTGCAATAAATCCAGCCTGAGGAGTCGAGGAGGGACAATCTACTGTATATCAAACACCAGGTGCTGCAAAAACGTCTGCTCCCGGAACTCCATGCATGTCCGGGGACATGTTTGGGTCATTGATGTTATTTGTAATTCATTTCTGGGACACTAAGTTTTCTTATGAAAATCATGGCGTTTCTGGCCTCTGGTTGGTTCAGAAATCTTCCGAATACTCGAGTTCTTTCTTGAAACCTGGAGACTTCACCGGACCAGGCAGTTTCGGCTTTCGTTGGCCGCAGCTGAGGAAAGGTGGAACCGCCAAGTTGCGGCAGCAAGCCGAAGCGGATCTAAAGGAAGTGCCTCGATTTTGGGTGGGGGAGATCCACATTCAAAATGGAGCTAGTTGATGCTAGTTTCATTGAAAATGGGAATGGTTATATTCCAGCCATGTTTTATTAAAAGCCCATGGTTTCATTGATTTTCATTGAATATCCCATTGAATTGGTTTTAATATGTGTCCGCGAAAATCTATGGCTGGGATATTCTAGCCATGTTTGATCAGCGGATGTTCCAAAAGTCAGGGGGATGCCCTGGTCGAATGACTTGGGTGATTCGTGGTACCCCTCATTTTAGGAGACCGCCGGATGGTATGACATGGTACCATACACTCGAACAAGATTGTATCAGAGAGCGTGGTCGATGGTGGTCGAATTCCATCCCGCGTTCTTTTTTTCAACAGCCGCATTGTAGGGTCCATGGGTTTCCCCTTCTATACCATGGTCACTGGAGGATCTGGAGGGGTTAACATTAGTGGGATGGGATTGAACTGCTAGCAGAATCAGAGTGGTTCCTTGCTGTGGAATATCTCACCAGGTTTGACGACCAGAGGTATCAAAGAGGATATGGATATGGAATGACAATGAATGATATGCACGTGTATGTCCTGTACGGGTCAGTTGCCGCACCACTTGCTCACTAGAGTGTGGTTCAGTACGAAATTACATGGGAAGATAATATTGCAAGAGTAGATGTCGTATTTTGAGTGGAAGATGAATCTGGCCAATTCTGCTGCTCTTGAGCCCATGGTAAGATCTTTTCAGAGGAGTGGCTCAAGCACAGAAGTTGGCTTCTAGATACCATCTGGTTATTTAACATAGCCATGGAAAATCACCATTTTTAATAGGTAAACCTCTATAAATGGGCCATTTCCCATGGCGAACTGTCAGTCATAACCAGACGGTACCACCCATAAATCAACCAACTGTGCCTTAGTTGGTGGCTCAGGCACTGGAGTCTGGAGGATTGCTGTGGAATTCCCCCTTCCGCGGCAACCAGTCGCTTGAAAGTATCGGGTTGGGAATGGGGCCGAAGACCGCTAGGTACAGATAGTTTCTTCAAACCAAAAATGCCAAAAACATTGCTGGTAGTTGTGGATGTGAAAAGAACGCCGATTGCAATGGTCCAGTAGGTTTCGAATGGCGGTTTCAACAACCCATCCCAGGTTAAGTAGCTTGAGTGTTGTGGTGCTGCCTTGGCGGCGTGCACTCGTCACATCAACCATCATTTCTGAATCATTTCAGCTGCATCTGCATCGTTGACAGAGAAACATGTTACCATCTGGTTATGACTAACATAGCCATGGAAAGATCCACCATTTTTAATAGGTAAACCATCTATTTCTATGGGCCATGGCTTCCATGGCTAAATAACCAGAGGGTAAATCCGATGTTTTGTGAAATCCCATGGTGCACCCAGGGACGAACTGGGGCATTGCTCATGGTTCAATTACTCCTATTCCAGTCTCGGACGGGATGATGGTCCCCAAGCGGGAGTGGTATGCCTGTGTGTCATATGGCCATGTTGCCCAAAAACATAGTCTATCATAGTCTATCATAGTCTATCTCTATCTCTTTGCAATACATGACCCCCCATTTCAAGAAGCCTCCATATTTGAGTCAACCTTGGATGGGTACTTTATATATGTGTTTGCCATAAACCGGGATATCAATCGTACCCAGCTCTAAATCTATATAAGGTTCTGCAGTGTGAATTCTGGTCATTTGTCACCTAGCTCTTGAAAATTGCCAAAAAAAGATAAGACGGCCCACCGTTTTTAAAATGGCGAGGTGAAAAATGGCAAACTGTTATTGTGCCAGAGGGGTAAACCCCCAATAAAAAATCTCAAGTGTTGATGGCATTTAAGCCATGTTTTAGATGCTTCCAGCAGAGGGATCATTGAAGAACTTCGCCCAGGTTGTCGATGATCGTGACGCATCGTCACAGCCAGTACGGGACCTGGTGCATCCTGGTGCTATCAATAGATGTAGATAGATATAGTCATCCTGGAGTAGATAGACGGTAGAAAATTTCAAGGAATCCTCATTGAAGTGGAAAAAAAATCTGAAAATCCATATCGTATCTCCTTCAGGATGATTCATCATTGTGTAGGAGTGCAATAGAGCATCCCAGGCTAAGGTTGTGGCAAGTGGTTTTTTCAGGTTAGCCAAGTTTCCGGGGTGGGTTCCATCAACGCACATCCCTCAGCGGCGATGTTTCCCTGATCCTGGGGGGTGGTAAATCATGGTAAATCCCCATCGCGCTGAGGTGTCCCCACAGCCTGTTCGTGGGGGAGGCGACCTTTCTCCCGCCCAACATTGGACACACCTCCAAAATGGTGGGATATGCTATATTATATGCTATATGAATGGTTCCAAGTATGTGGTTTCAACATCCACCATGGCTCCTGAGGGGTGTTCAGAATAATTTGAACGGGGGAAGGGATTATGTACCACCAATATCCACCAATAAAGGATCCTAAGATTATTCAATACTGAATGAACCAGGGGATATATTTGGATATCAACATACTTTGATTGTTTTAGAAAAACGCTTAGGGCAATGTGGTTACAATATCATTGTATCAACATACATATTTGGATTCTTGGATGGTTTGTCAACAGAAAAATGTATATTTTTAATATGCCTTACCAAGGAGATGGGTCCAAATTTTATGGACAAGAAACGTCAAGAAATACTTGGAGATTGGTCCGGACATGATCGAAAAAAGAAATGGATGCCTGGATACCCATACATTTGCGGCAAACAGCCCCTTGGAGATGATTTTTTTCGGGTTGTGATGTGGGTGATGAAGCTGTCTTCCCTGATGCACCTCCATCAGCCAGAAACGGATTTCTAGCTAGGGTTGATGATTTTTTGGGATGTTCCATCTAGAAATGGAGGATTTGATGATATTTGATGGATTTCCCATGGATGATTTTCCATTTATGGATTGTCCATTATGAGTAGAATTCTCCAACAAAAACAGGGGTTGGATGAAACTCCGGTGGCAGGTGCTTCGTCAGATCTTGGAAACTGCAGAACTGCAGGATTTCAGGGCAGAATTTCGCAGGGAGATGTGATTTATTCATCCAATTCCACATTGTAACTGGTTGGTTGTCTCAGAGTATCAAGGATTTCAGCAATCTGGGATGTAATATGAATTGATAACGAATGAACACCAGAAGTAGATCTATGCGTATTATTGTAGGGCAAAGCACACCGGCGATGCTGTAAAGGGATGTAAAGGGTCAAGGTGGAAGTTGCCGAGTGCAGCACCCTGACCCGCTTTTGATGCTTTGATTTCGACCATGTCCTCCCCGGAACCTGCTGAAATCATAAGCATGCTAAACATTGTCTCAAGGACGGAGGGCCCTCGACCACAAAAAAGGAAATGGGTTGAATAAAATGTTTATTGCAACGGCTCGAAACTGAGTCAATCCTGGTGTTTTTGGATAGTGGCACGCCAAATACCCGATAGGTTTTAGTCACCAGCTGCCGAAAACATTGTATGTTTCGAGGCTTTTTTGCTAGCTGGTTCGAAAATCACAATATCTACTGATCTAATGTCGTTTATAGTTCTTGTTCTTGTTCTCTTCTTCTTATTATTATTATTAATCTTTTTCTTATTCTTATTATTCTTCTTCTTCTTCGTCTTCTTCTTCTTCTTGTTCTTCTTGTTCTTCTTGTTCTTCTTGTTCTTGTTCTTGTTGTTGCTGCCGCTGTTCTTGTTACTGCTGTCCCTGTTGTTGTTGGTGTTGCAAGACGGGGAAACCAACTCCTAACGCACTCCGCCTTGCTCCGGCCAGGGACAGTTCTTGTTGTTCTCGTAGAACAATGACTTGTTTTTGTTCTTGTTGCGTTATTATTCTTTGTGTTTTACTCCTTCTTCTTTCTTCTTGTTGTTGTTGTTGTGATGGTGGTTTTGTTCTTGGTGGTTGCTGTCACTGGTTGTTGTTGTTGTTGTTGTTGTTGTTGTTGTTGTTGTTGTTGTTGTTGTTGTTGTTGTTGTTGTGGGTAGTGGTTGTGGTAGTGGTGGTAGTTTTTGTTGTGGTGGTGATGTGTTTTCATAGTTTTTCTGCTCCCTTTTTTCCTTATTATTGTACTTGTCTTTTTAGTTTGTTCCTTTGCTTCTTCTTCTTCTTCTTCTTCTTCTTATTCCTTCTTATTCCTTCTTTTTCTTCTTCTTCTTCTTCTTCTTATTCGGTTCCTTTTTGGTCCTTCTCCTTCTTTATTTTAATCTCTGTTTATGTTATTTTTGTTTCTTGTTCTTGATATGGTTTTTGTTCTTTAGTTTGTAGTTGTTGTTATTGTTGTTTCTGTTGCTGTTGTTGCTGGTGTTGCAGGACGGAGAAACCGATTCTTATTCCCTAACGGGTTTCCCCTTGCTCCAGCCGGGGTCGGCGGATATATGGATGCGTAATGATGTTTGATTATTTGTGTACATACATTGACAGATATATATGTATACAGATATACAGATACACAAGTGTGATGGGTTTGTTCGTTTCCAATTTGCTCATGCCGTGTTGTCCCATAAGATCTGGTTGGGGTTTTCAGAGGTCGGTCGACGGTCAGCTAGGCCAGGCCTTTTCTTTTTCTCAGGGTGTGATCATCCCTTCACGTTGGAATTTTTCGGCACCGAGCTGAGTCGACGTGGGAAAAACGCGTTCCAGCACCAAAATTCCCATGGTGTTTTATTGGGTTCATGATTGCCTATAAATTGCCTATAGACCCATTAGTTTTATAAACCAATAATAAACAGTTTAAACTCTCTGAAAATTGTGAAAACTCCATGGGAATCTTGGCTTCGATCTGGCTCCAGGATCCGGCTTGCCTTGGTGTTCAGGAGGTTCACGTGAAAGTGGAGCAGCAGGAGGTCACCCTGGGGTCAGGAGATGGGTTTGACCTTATGTGGGGGATACGTGGGGGATATCATGGCAAAAATTGTGGGAAAATTGTGGGAACTGCTGGAAATGGTGGGAAAAAGGTGATATCATGAGGAGATATATTGGGATATACTGTAGGTGGATATACAACCCTTGCATGGTAATTGAATGGCTATGTTTATGGAAAATTCGTTGTCCAAAATGATGATCAACCATGAGATCGGGGAAATGGAGGATTTTTGTTGGCCATTTGGTGGGATATAGTGGGACATTCTTCATACATGACACTATCTCACTATATCATTGTATGACCAACAAGATGACGTTGTGTTTGTCCGAAAGATCTGGTAGCAGCTGGCACCAGCATTTGATTTATGGCAGATGGATCTCCGGAAACCTCACCTGGCAATAGGAAAACCCATGGAGTCTATCCATGAATTTCTGTTCTATCCATGGTTTATGGTCAGAACTGGTTTCGGTGTACCCTCTGGTGAACTAACATAGCAATGGAAAATCACCATTTTTTATGGGAAAATCCACTATAAATGGCCATTTTCAATTGCAAACTGTTAGTTCACCAGAGGGTACCCCAAAAAAACCTAGGGGAAAACTATGTAGGTCCCATCAAGTAAGGTCCCAAAATGTCCCAAAGACCATCGTTTTGGGTGTTTCATGTGAACGGGGAAGGGATTGTAGGTTTCAATGGATTGGTTTAAAGGACAAATTTACAGGAAAAAAACCATATGTCATGGGAAAATCGATGGTTTCCGGTTAAGATCTTCCCTTAAAATCCCGTGAAAACCAATCCTAGTGAAGGTTGTTTTCCCTCTAAAAACAAGCATTTCCTGATGGTTCCTGGTAAGCCTTGCGTTGTGTCAAGGGGAGCCCTCGCCAGCCCTCGCGGATCGGTGCGGCAAGGTGTCCTTGGAATGCGAAGGCATCAACCTCTTCGGGCTCCAAGCACTTCCTGAAAATCTAGTGCCATGTCAGGGTCAAGTGCCATGGTAAACTTTCACCGTTTGCGAAGTGGAAGAATCTGGAAGATCCCCAGTTGTAAATAGTTGTCATAGCTAAATCATTGTAAATCATCGCACTGAATGGGGATGTTCCAGTTCGCAAACTGTTAACGAAGGGTATGTGCCATGGTCAAGAGTTGGACTTGGACGGGGATTGTCATCAGTCCATGTGTGGGGATGTACACATTATATGGAGTCCCATTATGGGATGGATGGCCACAATCCTACCATGTTTTGAAGGATTTGACCAAATCTGGGATACGATGGGAATATCACCAGTACTGAGTGCTTGGGTTCTTCGTCAAGATCTGGGTTTCTCTGAAAAGTTTTGGAAATTAATCATCAAATGATGGGGGAGATTATGACCTAACCATCAAAAAGTGGGGAAAAAGTTCTTTGGGGAAAACCAAAACAATATGGTGAAGAACCATATTGTTCCAATTAAAAATCGAAAAAGAAATGATGGATCCCCCATTTTCAGACAAAGCATACGAAGGATTTGACCAGACCTAGGATATGATATGATGCAAATATAACCCAAAAAACAGTAATTTGGACAGTGAATACATAAATCATAAATCCATATACCTAATACTTGGGATCCCCAAATATAGCCTGGCTGGTGGTTTGGAACATGTTTTGTGACTTTCCATATGTTGGGAATCATCCCAACTGACTTTCATCTTTTTCAGAGGGGTAGGTCAACCACCAACCTGTAGCTATTGCTTGGAATAAATGAATCCATGAGATGATGATCACTGAGGTGAACCATCGAAAGATCTACACCAACGACATCAGGAGCCCCGGGCAAGGCCGTTACGCGATGTTCTCCCCTGAGATCTAAGAACTTGCTGAAATGATGTTTGTATCATCGCTTTGCTAGGAGATTGTATACATTGCAGTATGTACATTTAGATATGAATATATATATATATATATGCATATACATATATATATATG